>QLNU02009541.1:25689-41326 GCA_006491805.2 Dysdera silvatica
TTGTTATTAATAATATTAAAATCTAGTTCGTCATATCGGACATTCTTGCTTCTTTAACTTGTCGCTTTGGCAACGGTAGTCACAGTACTGCCACACCAATAGCGAACTTGTCCATGCAAAGTTATATATATATACTCGTAAGGGAGAGAGTGGTTGCGCCTGTAGCTTAGTAGGTAGAGCACCTGACCGGCAATCAGGAGGTCGTGGGTTCGGGTCCCACCAGGCGCCGGAAAATCATTCTTTTCTTTACGAGTAATTTAACATCTAATATTCTACCTTATCAGGCACAGCTGGTAAACCACTTCCTGGAGAGACGTTTGGCGAAAGGATTAGCCGGCTTGAGCTCTGAGCTTGGTCCCATTGAGTATATATGTGTGTATATATATATATATAGTGAAAATCGATTATAACGACCAACCGCATATAACGACGGAATTTTTGCAAGAAGTTTGGTTTCCTATTCTATTCTTAACTAAATATATATCGGTTATAACCGCATCGTATATAACGACGAAACCTGCTATAATGACGGCGATTTTGTCTGAAGTAGGGAAATCTGTATCGGATATAACGACGCGACTTGACAATCATTCAATGCTGAGATTACACTGTTCGGTTTAAAGAAAAGAAGTCAAACGGATTGTTTGACCAAGTGACCTGAATTTCTTTTCTCTTCAAACCGCTAATGCTAAATGCATAGCAAAGAGGGTGTTTGTATCCTTTGCAATGCACGCGCGAGAGCTATTGCTTCCACGGATTATCAATTACAACGCATTCCTTTTCTTTCACATTGCAACCCAAACAATGTGAGGTTGTGGCGCCAGATTGCCCTTGTTCCAACAAGTTAATAAACTCATAAAGCAAAACTATCTACACTTGCCAAATAGGCAATGGCGGGCTTTCGTTCATTATATTTGCACCATGAGATGCCAATATATGTTAAGGCTTCTTTAAATTTTATTGAAAACAATTTAGAAAACCGATTTTTAAAGTACGTGAGAAAGCAAACGAAAATAATCGATGTTTTCGGAAATCATTAATATTATGAAGATATTGGTATACTTATTCCCCTCTGAAAGAAAGAAATTTTACGTAAGTTTTTATTGGTCATTTGTTTTTATAATATATACCAGGGGTGGGCGGGCAGTGCGGCTCCCGTTGAAAATTTAAATCCTTTTTTTTTTCTCCAGTTTTTTACGAATCTTGTTAAATTGTCTAAGAAAGTGAATCGGTTAATGAAGGGTAGAAATCGTACGTAATTGCTTCGAAAACAGATTTTCGGTTGCATCGATAGGTCCATCTAGGAGTTATTATAAAAATTTTAAATAATTATTTTGTATTTTCTTTCTCTTAATTATATTTTCTCATATGTATAATTTACATAGCACTTAAGACTTGTGAGAAATATGTAACTATATTACTTAAATTTGTGTATTTAATGCTATGTAGCCATGGTGTGGCTCTTTATAATATACGATAAATTGGAAATGCGGCTCTTATTGACGTCATGCGTGCCAACCCTTGATATATACATTATTTATGGCAACTTTTGCGTTTAAGACATTCATCATGTATTTGGTGTGGCTATCAATATATTTTAACATATGCCGTAATTAAATTTATTCTAATTAAGTATATTTTTTTTATTTTAAAACAATTTTTTTTTACTTTTTTCTATCAAAATGATCTTATGATCTTTCTCTAAAGTGTATTACTGGACCATGATTTTAAAAAATATCGTTTATAACGACCCAATTTGCACGCTGCCCTGGAGGTCGTTATAACCGATTTTCACTGTATATATATAGGCTACCCATTGAGTATATACATATAGTCAGGGCTGTTTCTACCATTAGGCCAGAGTAGGCGACCGCCTAGGGCGGCAGAATTGCGTAAAAAAAAAAAAAATTTAAATCAAACAAAGCAAAAATGAAAAAGTGGAAAATTAAACATCGAATTGTTTTCAAAAGCATACGGGACATTTACTTAAGTCTTTACTTTGACGAATGTAAAAATGTTTGATGTGTTCAATTGTTTAATTTTGCACACAAGTTCTTTTATATCTAATACATTTAAGCCTTCTAGCTCTGATAGTATAACGTTGGGTTTTAAAACACTACTGCCTTAATATCCCAGTTTTCAAAAATATAAAATATTGAAATTAAACGATTATAACATGTAGCAATTGTTTTGTTGTTGTAATACTCGAGGAATGGTTCTTTAATAAGTTTCATTTGGAAAAAAGCGATTTTTAGCGCAAAGGAAACGTGGCGGAGTTAGAAAAATTTTAACTGCGATGGAAACATCTGGAACGCTGGACAGTAGAATATTATTTTTAATTAATAAAAGTTCAGCTAAATCTTTCACTGATCCATTTTTTATTTCGGATATGCTTTTCTGAAGAATGTTTCTTACAAGTAGTAATTGTTGCTGAAATTTCGAAGAAAGATCAGTAAAAAATTTCTCAGCAAGTAATTTAGCGGAAGCATACAACTCATCATCATTTTTATGATTGAGATTGTGAGGAAATATACATTCAAATTTGCGCACCGTCTCCTTCATGCTCAAGAATCTGTTGTTTATTTGGGCCAGAATAAGATCGACATTTGTGTAAAACGCGTTGACTTTAAAAGACTGTTCAGAATCACTTAGGCGCTGGTCTTCACTAAGCTCATCAAAAAATTTTTTCATCCGAAGTTTTCGTTTTAAAAATTTGCTTTCTTCACACGGGATTAGCTGTTTAATTTGTCTTTAGGTTTCATGGGAAGCCTTTTATAATTTTTGAATTCTCTTGGTTCGCCTTCAGGCATTTTAGTTGCTTTACACAAATTTTCATCAGGAGATTGAAGAAGTTTTGACAGTAAATTGGTTGTTTCCAATATTTTTGATTGTATTAGGATGTGTAAAATGAATTCGTATCTTTCCATGTGTTTCTTTAGGCCACTAGCTTCATTTCGTTCTTCCAACTTTTTAGATGTTGTTGTAACGCCTTCATAATATCTTTGCATCGGAAGCGGATGGCAAAAACGGCATCATGTCTTGACGACCAGCGTGTAGGACACAACTTTTCCAGTGTAGGAATTTCTCGTTTACTTTTTTCGCAGCTTTGTCAAAGTTCCCATCTTTAAATACTCTGGCTAAAAAAAAACCGTGTAATCTTTGAACGTGAGCACAAAATAAGCGTACTTCAGGTGTTTTAATAGCGGCGTTTAGAACCAGATTCAAATTGTGGGCTGCACAGTGAATATATATGTTGCATTTTTTTTAATTTCTCGAATTCGTCTTTGTACCCCTGAATAAACACCACTCATTACAGCTGCACCATCAAATCCTTGGCCACGGCATTTATTTAGGAAAATGCCCTTACTTTCAATGGCATTAAGTATTTCCGTAGCCAAGCCCTCAGCACTGCCGTCAGAAACACGAATAAAGCCAAAAAAACTTTCGTTAATTTTCAACTCCGTTGGTGATTTATTGGCATCTACATTTATAGTAACGTACTTAAATATCTGACTAAGCTGGTCTTGCTTTGAAACATCCTGAGTTGTATCAAATATGACGGAAAAAAAAGGAGCCGTCAATTTCTGAAATAATCTCATTTTGCATTCTTGAAGAAAGCAAGTCAATTAATTCGTTCTGTATTTGAGGACTTAAATGCGTAGTTTCGTTTTCCCACTATTTTCATTAAACAATTTAGACAGAGTTTTATCGCATTTTGCCAACAGTTCTATTACGGCTAAAAAGTTCCCCTACGTTACTGGTCTGTGTGTTCACCGTGTCCTCTAAATGCCAGATCTGACGTGGCCAAAGTAAGAGTGACATCAATAATGCGTTTTAAAATTTCTTTCCATTAAATTAAATTCATTTTTCAAATTACTATCTAAAAGTGTATCGACTTTTAACCATGCTGAATTATAATGAATTGCCATTCTATCAGCACATTTTTTTCGCACATTGTAGCATTTGTAATCTCTAGGGATTGACTTACAAAATACGAAGAAACTTTTGGCAATTTTTTCGTCATTTCTTCGACGGCTTTCTTTTTTTCTCGGCACTTGTATTATATGTTCTTTTCCTTAAAGACGACATGCTGTATGAGGGCACAAAACCTTAATAAGTGTAATAAAAAAAAAGGAAAGAACTTTGAAGACCAACAATGATCGAAAAATTATATGCAGAACCATATTACTTATTAATTTTCAGAGTTCGGTAAGTAACAAAAATACGTTAAATGTAAAGACGTTTGAAAGGCATTCAAAACTTCAAATGACGAGCGAATGGCTTTACATGCACGAATTAATGTAATACTAACCATATGCTGGTATAGGAATGTCAAAGTAATCGATAGGGCAAAATATGTTAAGCTTAGCTGAAGTTGTTGCTAATTAAGAAATGGCATCTGGCATATTGTATTATAAACAATTACAGCACCCGCTGCGAGTAACTCAATGTCTTCAGTCTTATGACACGTCTGCGGATATACGAGCTCATCAATTTATAAATGGGATAAACAAGAATTCGTACTCTCTCTTTGAAATAATAAGAACTAAAAGAATTGCTTGCATTAAAGCAATGTATAAGAAATATTTGCATCTTACTAATACAAGAAAGGATTTGATAATTTTAATTTTTTTACGAAATATTTTTTTCCAATTTCAATAGAAAAAAATATCCGATTATTTCTTTAAAATTGCGTTTTTTTAAAAGCAATATATGTATATTTATTAGGCGAATGGGGCTGAACTTGCGGGGGTTATCGCTACGCCCCTGTTTCTCACTTAAAAGTCCAAACCGGAAAATCAATGCCACAAATTCACACTTTCAAAGACGACAAAGCATCCAAAGACTTAAAAACCAAAGACAGAAACTTTGCAAATTCCAATGGCAACTCCTAAATTTGATACTATAATCGGATTCTAGACTATTTAATTAGGCTAGTTTAAAAATTTGGCGCCATTCTGACCATTAAAACTAGAGATACTCCATGGAATGTCTACCGGGGGCTTCCACCATAATAAAAAATCAAACTTGTAGGTCGGAATTCAAATTTCTGATCAAACCTGTTAAAATCAAAAAGTTATAATACCGTTGACTTTTCTTTCTCTCACTGATTAAATTTACCAATTTCCCTCCATGTTGGTGAATAAATGTCACTCGACAATAGTTTTAAAGTATAGTTTGTTTTTGTTTTTTTTAAAACTATGCTATGCCCCTCTAAACCGTCGCTTTAACTAGCATAACGCATTAAAAAAACTACTGATCGAATTACGCTGAAATTTGTGTAGTCAAAATTGACAGAACAATTCTAGAAAAAAAATCTTGGCGCAGTATAGCCCAGATGCTCTTGCGCCATAAAAAAGCCAAACAAACAAACAATAAACAACCATAAGGTTTTTTTAATTCCTATCAGAAAATTAATGTTCCTATTCATATTAAAATCGTATGCTACGGTCTCGCCTTGTCTGGCGCAGAATGACCCTTGTTGTCCTTGCGCCATAAACGTACAACCAACCATCCTATTCATATTTTTATCAAATATGATTTTCATAATTTATAATTTACAGTAGATATCATTTTAAAAATGAAAAACAAATTTTGTTTGGTCTGTTGAATAAAAAAATATTAGAAATGAATATTTCGGGAGATATTCATAAAAATACCATGAAATATTTGAACAAGCTCTGTATTTCTAATATTCAAAACTCAAACTCTCGAACCAAATGAATTTTATTTATTTTTTTGCAGATTCGAAATATTTAGTCAAAACTAGTTGTTGCTTTTGAAATTTTCAGAGTTGCTGCAAGTTTTAACATGAAGACGGTCTCTTACGCAAATTTTATATGCACATGCAATAGTAAAATTCATTGCTCACTATCGATTGGCACTTTTGAATTTTCTGTACCACAATTGTGGCACGAATGGCAACGGATGTTCAGATTTTTGTTTCACTTGCTGTATTATATATCGTAAAAGAAATACGTGATTTTAAACACACACATAGTCGAACCTGGTAAAACGACCACCTGGATAAGGCGACAACTTTTTATAAGAGAACCGGTAGGGACTTAATCACGCTTATACCGAAGTCTATCCTATATAGTGACCACCTGTCTATGGTTACCATTGGTCCAGTCCCAAGTGTGGTCACTTTTGAGAAGTTCTATTGTGTGTGTGTATATATATATATATATATATATAAAATGTAATTATATAAAGACATATTAGAAACCTTTCTTCATAACAATTAACTGTTCCAAAACGTAATTTTGTCATACGAAACAGTGAAGCAGTAACTTGTTTTTAAGAGTTGGATGTGTTTTTATATTTATTGTACGGTCTAAAATCCAGTCATAAGGGAGGAAGAAACCAAGCACTGAACTAAATTTTTTTTTTCCCTAAAATTGCCGAAGTTTACAAACTTCAACGATCTACAAAAAAGTATGTCTCGAACATAAATTCTATGGTTCAACTTCGGCTTTTCCTCGATAGATATTTGTCTTACTGTGATTCCCCCGCATGTTCCTCAAATAAGAAGAGAGCAGCTAATGTTTAAATACAAATAATACATATATCGCGTGGGCGCCCACACAGAACGCTAAAGTAGGACATTTACGTTCTTTGTACAACTGCGTCCATATTTTCTATTCTGTATGTATAATATATCCTTGTCGTATTTTGTATGATTACATGCCATAAAACACGATTTGTGTGTTTTTAATGCTACATGACAAGCGTTATAGCAGCGTTTCTCAACTTGATTTCCCCCGAGACATCGCTAGAAATGGTAATGAATAGCAGTTGCAATCAAAAGAAGAGTATCTTAACCATCCATACGAAAGCAATAAATATATTGCTGCAGTACTAAGCCTCTGACATGCATGAGCAGCAAACTTTCCTTTTTGACAAGTATTAAAAGCAGAAATAGAAATTGTCCCTTTCTTTAATCGAAGATGACATCAGGGGTTATGTATCTAAAGCTCAAGCAGCTGAAAAAAACTGATTAGGCGTTAGGAAAACAACGTAATTTGTTATACATTGGGGAAGGGCTGAGCCCCTCTCTTTCCTACGCCCCTCGTTAGAGAGCGTTCAAGCATTACGTGAGCATCTTGGTGGGGGTGGGGTGCCGTTGCGCTTATTTTTCTGTGTTAGCCAATGTTAATTTTTGCTTATAAGGGTGGGGGTTGAAATGGCCAAAATATTGCTTACGTAATACTTGAAAACTCCCTTATGTGTGTATGTTCTCCGCTGACTTCAATACTTCACCCAATGTGTGCTTCCGATCTAACCTCGGCTAACATCTAACAATTTAGTAACCAAACAAACTATTAGGTACTAACCATGACTGAATCTTGAAGGTATTACCAACTTTTGGCTGACAATCATCGAAAAGTCGCCAAAACTGGCTTAATCGAAAATGCAGGGATGATCGATCCTCCATCCCTTTGAGACCATATAATGGTTGCGCAGAAAGCTGATAAAAAGAGTTATTCTTTTGATACGAAGAGCTGAAGTTGATATTGCTTGCTTTCATAAAACTGTATTTTTATAAGCATTAAGATGGTTATAAATTTAACAGTTAAAAATTAGGACACTTGAATTCATGCAAGTAGGTCTAGTAATTTTAAAATTGTCCGGTTTCGAAAATCGAGTGGAGTATTAGCAAACCGAATTTTGATTTTTAAGTGTCCTACATGAATTCAAATATATAATTTCAAATATATAATTTCAAAGTTGTCTACACAATTTTTTTTTAAGAAAAGCTTTAGAAATGTAGCCAGATGCGTGTGTGTTCACATTTTTTTTCGATAATTCCGTTTCCATTGCGATAATTTTCTTAAAGGATGCTGAAACGTGTTGTAAATGGCAGTTTATATATAAAGCGTGTGCTTACAATTATAAATTATACATAATGACCAAGCATAAGTTTACACATAAAAACTAATTATAAATTATATACGAGCTAAAATTACAAAACATGTAAAAACTAAAATTATAAATTATGTATAAAGGTTGAAATTATAAATGATATATAAAGGTTATTTATACAAGCATGGCATAAAGGTCACCTGCGGTTGCTGGTATCTAACTGGAAGGAGACCCACACGCTGAACGTATGTGACGATGTGTGGAACCGGCCAGGCCAGTAACCTAGTGTCCTACCCCGCCTTCAAGTGGTGCAGGCTGAGCTTTCTATTTATGTGGCAAATTAATATTTGCTACACGGATAGAAAGGCGGAAGGGGAGGGCTAATTCACCAACCCGTCTAGCCAGCGTGGTGAAATTATGGCTAATTCCTCCATTATGTTGACACACCAGAAACCATGGCCCCTAGTCTCCAGGTGCTGGAGTGCTCCTGATCAAGGCAGCGGTCAGTGTGGCATGAAAGCAGGGGGTGCTAAGAATCACTGGAATGGCCCAGGCTGCCGTTTGTTATTGACCTTGGCTACGTTTAATGGACGATCCCTTGCTTCTGAAGCAAAACTTCAGGAATTGGAAGAAGAACTTGACAAGATCAAATGGGACATTGTAGGACTCAGTGAAGTTAGAAGAAAAGGTGAAGAGTTGGTGGAACTTAAAAGTGGACATTTGTTTTATTATAGAGGAACGGAAACTGGAAGAACAAGTGGTGTTGGCTTCTTAATCAACAAAAGAATTAAAGACTGTCTTCTGGAAGTTGAAAGTACATCAGATCGAGCAGCGAGGCTCGTTGTTCAACTAACCCAGCGATACCAACTTCAGATAGTACAGGTATATGCACCAACATCAAGCCATACCGACGAAGAGGTTGAAGAATTTTATGAAGAAATCAAAGAGTTACACACCAAAGGGAAACAACATATCAAGCTCATCATGGGGGATTTCAATGCAAGAATTGGACAACAGGAACAAGGAGAGACATCGGTTGGTAAATACGGATATGGGGAAAGGAATGAACGTGGCGATCAACTCATCGAATTTGCAGAAGCTGAAAACCTTAGCATCATGAATTCATTTTTTAAGAAGAAACCGCAAAGAAAATGGACATGGAAACACCCAAATGGGGGAACTAGTGAAATTGACTATATCCTGGCAAACAAGAAATCAATTATTGAAGATTGCAGCGTACTGAACAGATTTAATACTGGAAGTGATCATCGAATGGTGAGATGTAAAGTGCACTTAAATACTAAATTAGAACGACAGAAGCTCATTAGGAAACAAGTAAGTAAGAGGGTGGATTTAAAGAAATTAAAAGAAAATACCGAGGCATTCAAGTTGGAATTAAAAAATCGCTTTTCTGCACTGGAAGGACTTATTGAAGAAATTGATATCTCAGAAGCAAATGAAAACATTGTTAAGACAATAGTTGAAACTGCTGGGGAAATTGGTGGTGTAACCTGTAAAAAGCACAATAGCAAATTATCTGAGAAGACGAAACAGCTCATGAAAAGGCGAAGAGATATGAAGGTGGACAATCAAAATACCAGTTCCAGGATTGAGTACATAGAACTTTGTAAAACTCTGCGCAAAAGCATGAAAGAAGACATAAGAAAATTCAACTGTGAGCTAGTAAGGAAAGCCATTGAAAATAACAAGAGCCTTAGGGTTGTTAAAGGAAGTTTATCTGTTGGGAAGAAACACATCATTGCATTAAAAGGAGAGGATGGCACCGTAACAAGAAATAGGGAAGAAATACTTAGAAGAGTTGAAGAATTCTACAAAAATCTATACGAAAGTAACAGTGGATTAAACGAAGACATTGAAATAGTCGAAGGAACAGCTCCTAAAATCTTAAAAGAAGAAGTTTCATTTGCAATAAAAAGTATGAAGAAAGGAAGAGCCCCTGGTGATGATGGTATTACATTAGATATCCTAAAAGAAGCTGGAGAATATGTAGAAGACATACTTGCAAAATTCTTTACCAAATGTCTTAACAGCGGTAACATACCAAACCAATGGGATTCTGCAACAGTAATTCTTTTGCATAAAAAAGGTGATAAAGAGGATTTGAAAAATTACCGACCAATTAGCTTGTTACCTGCTATTTATAAAATCTTCACAAAAGTGCTAACACATCGCCTGCAGAAAAAATTAGATGCAGCTCAACCAAGAGAACAAGCTGGATTTCGAAGTGGATTCAGTACAGTGGACCATATTCAAGTATTAAGAGAATTAATTGAAAGAACACATGAATATGAACTTCCATTGTGTGTTGCATTTATTGACTATGAGAAGGCCTTTGACTCTATTAAAACATCAGCAGTCATCAACTCTTTAAGATCAACAGACATTGAGGATGTGTACATTGACATGGTGAAACGTGTGTATAAAAATGCAAGTGCAAAATTTCGGTTACATAAAGATACCAAAACTATCAAAATTGGTAAAGGTGTGAGGCAGGGAGATACCATTTCTCCAAAACTTTTTACTTCAGCTTTACAGATGATTTTTCAGCTGATAAATTGGAATAACAAGGGAATAAAAATAAATGGTGAATATTTAAATCATCTGCGGTTTGCTGATGACATTGTTATTTTTTCAACGAACCCATCAGAACTCCAAGACATGGTACAGGAGCTCTCAACTAGAAGTAAAGAAGTTGGACTCAAGATGAACCTACAAAAAACTAAGATCATGTTCAATAATTTCGTAGAGGAAACAAAAATACAAGTTGACAACATTGAGCTAGAAATTGCTGATTCATATATTTACCTTGGCCAGCTGATTTCAATGGATGGCAACATTATGAAAGAACTCAACAGACGTATTAAACTTGGCTGGAGTGCATTTGGAAGAAACAGTTTTATCCTGAAGGGGAAATTGCCTTTGTGTCTAAAAAGAAAGGTCTTCAACCAGTGTGTATTGCCAGTCCTCTCTTATGGATCAGAGACATGGAGTCTAACAGTTGGAGCAATACGAAAGTTACAGACAACGCAAAGGAGCATGGAGAGGTGCATGCTTGGAATAACTAGGAGAGATCGAAAAAGAAACACTTGGGTGAGAGAGCAAACTAGAGTAGAGGACATCATTGTTAAAGTAAAAGGGCTGAAATGGCGATGGGCTGGGCATATTGCAAGAAGAACTGATCAACGATGGACAACAGAAATTCTGAACTGGATTCCAAGAGACCACCGAAGACCTAGAAAACGTCCTCAAACTAGATGGGTGGATGAAATAAGAAAACAGGTTGGGGTGACGTGGAAACGAATGGCCCAGGATAGACTTGTGTGGAAAGCATTTGGAGAGACCTTCATCCAGCAGTGGATAGATAATGGTTGAATATGATGATGATGATATATATAAAAGTTTTCCTCGCCCATTCTTGGCGGAAACAGGCTTTGGGACGGGCAGAGCGCCATGTTCCCAAGCCTCTTTTTACATCACTTCTTAATGTGCCATGTCTAGAAACTTCCTGACAATGTGACACGTGTTTAGGATTGTGGCTTTTTGTATTTCAATGTAGGTGTTTGGGTCAATGTTGAGTATCTCCAAATTCGTCGCAAGCGTTTTTGGTACTATCCCTGTTGCTGAGATGACTAACGGGATGATGAGGATCTTTTCCATACCCCATATATCTCGTACTTCATGTCTGAGATCTTGGTACTTGGTGATTTTCGTTGTGTAGGTTGTCTGTATGTTATTGGTGTTGGGTACTGCTATGTCGATTAAGTACGTGGTCTTATTCGATTTATCGACGAGGGTTATGTCAGGACGGTTATGTGGGACTGTCTTGTCTGTTATGATTGCTCTATCCCAGTAAAGCTTGTGTGTTTCGTTCTCATGCACGGTCTCTGGCTCATATTTGTAGTACGGGCATTTTTCTGTCAGAAAGCCAGCATTCGCTGCCAATTTCTGGTGGACTATTTTCGCTACTTGATCGTGTCTATGTTTGTAGTCTGACTGCGCAAGGATCTTGCATCCTGCCATCACGTGTTGGATTGTCTCCGATGCCGCATGACAGTGTCTGCATTTGTCGCTTTCTATGTCTTTTCTCTGGATGAATTTCTGATTGTTCCTTGTTGCGATCACTTGGTCTTGGATGGCTAGCATGAATCCTTCTGTCTCTGGCTGGAGAGTGCCTTTGGCCAGCCAAGAATTTGATGCCTTTTTGTCAACGTGTGGTTGTTGCAGGTCATTGTAGTGCCTGCCATGTAATGGTTTTCCGGCCCAAGTTCTTAGTTTCTGTTCATTGGCTGTTTCCAGGACACGCTCTTCGGTACTACACAGGTTTAGTGGCGTGTAATTTGCATCTGCTTGTATTATGGCTTGGATGAGTGGCGATCGGGGACTCTTCAACTGGAAGTATTGCCTCATGCTCTGGATCTGCTTGTCATGTAAGTCTTTGAGGTCCGCTTGTCCGCGTCCTCCTTCTTCCCGGGGTAGTGTTTGCCGTTCAATTGCCGTTGCAGGGTGTAGTTGTCCGGCTCTTCTCTGGATGGTTCTCATTTTCCGCTGGAGTTGTTCTAGTTCAGTGTTGGACCATTTGATGATCCCGAAGGAGTAGGTGAGCACTGGTACCGCATATGCGTTAATTGCTTGCGTGGTGTTCTTCCCGCTCAGTTTCGTCTTCACAATGCTTCTAAGTCTTTCTTGTGCTCCTGCTTCCGTTTTTGCATTATCCCTAGGTATTTGTAGGTTTCGCCCTCGTCCAAGGTCTTCAGTAGTCTCCCGTCTTCGAGTTCGATGCCTGGTAAATCTTCTTTGCTATTCTTCTGTATTTTGCACTTATCGAGGCCGAATTCCATTCCTATGTCCTTGGAGAATGTCTCTGTTATACTGATGAGTTGTCGGAGTTGGGTGATTGTTGGCGCGTATAGCTTGATGTCATCTACGTACATGAGGTGGGAGACTTTATGTAGGTTTCTCTTGTCTTTCTTCAGCATGTATCCGTATTTACTTGTGTTCAGCATCCTTGACAAGGGGTTTAACGCCAAGCAGAACCACTGGGGGCTTAGTGCGTCTCCTTGAAAGATTCCGCGGCGGATGGGGATCTCGGCCGTTTCTATTTTACTGTCTGGCGTGTTTAGCTGTAACCGGGTTCTCCATTGTTTCATGCTGCTCTGTAGGAATCGGATGATTGAGGGATGCACTTTGTATATGCTGAGTATTTCAAGGAGCCACGAGTGCGGAACAGAGTCGAAAGCCTTCTTGTAGTCTATGTATGCGGTGTTGAGTTTTCGCTTTTGTTTTCTTGCTTGTTCCAGGATAACTGAGTCGATGGTAAGCTGCTCGATTGATGGGCGGGCTGGGCCTTTTGCCTTCTGGCCTGAATTGGCAACAGGCCTGTTTATATGGACAAACTTCCAGTATACTTGGTTGCGTGTGGTGTATCGTAATTTGGTCGGCATTAGAAGCGTTTCCAAACGTGAGTGAGCTTGGGAAGTATAGATAAATGTAGTATATATGGTCTTAAACGCCATTTGCTTACGTTTTCTTATATATACTTTTCAATTCATGCGTTGGTGAGTGAAAAGGGGCTTTTGAACCATTTCTCATATACTAACTTGATTTTAGGTTATACGTATTTTCATTTACATACTTCTTTTTGTGTCTATCCTTTGAAGGGTGTCTAAACGGTGTTCCAGTGTGCGTGTGTTTCTGTAAAACAACGTGTTTTGTTCAGCGATATAGAATTTTTAGAATTATTGAGGGGGGAGGGGCTAAACACATATTATACACATTTATGCATTACAATACACGTGAAATTGTAATTTATTTTAAATTATTGGGGGATCTTGGTCCTCACGGGCTCATATAACTGTATGTCTACATATATATATGATATATTTAAGACCCATTTGCACTCAATAGGTTTTAAACCTTTACTCTTTCCATTATTCTTCAGCTCAAGTTTTTTCCTTAATTAATAATTTTCCTTAATCCATTAATTTTCATTAATTGTTTTGTATTTTTATTCGTTTGATAACTATATAACGCTTGATTATATAACTTTTGAATTTATGTGAATTATATAAAAAATAAAAATATCTCGCATTTTTCCCTATTTTCCGAAAAATGACGTTAAAAAATATTCATTGCGCGACTATCTGATTAAGAGAAGACCGATTTTACGGTGGTATAATTTCGTTTACTAGTTTATGGCCGCAAGGTTAGTACTCATTGTAACGTTAATACTCAAGTTGTCAAGGTTGGGCGCTGACAATCATATTGTTAAGTTAAAAATTAATGGTCACATTATTGACAATGGGATTGGCAGTTTAATTAATAATTTACAACAACATAATAACTGCAGCATATAGTTTCACGTAGATTTTCACAGCCCATTATAATAACCAACAACAAATTTTCAGGTAATCATTTGTGTATCAAAACGATTATTTATTGCTAAAACTTTACGTTTCAATTCGAGCTGTGCGAATCATTATCAGAAGAATTTAAATTACATGAAAAACTTGGGAGAAAATTGTAGTTGCGGAAAGTTAAATTTTTATATTCGTCCCTAAAATTTCATAATAATTTATTTTAACGTATTTATACTGTTTCCGCAACTTATGTATATTCTACGATTTTCTCAAAAGTTTTTCATGTAATTTAACCTCTTCTGATGATGATTCGCACAGCTTGAATCGAAACATAAAGTTTTAGCAATAAATAATCATTTAGCTACACAGATGATTATCTGAAAATTTGTTGTTGATTATAACTACAACATATTCTTGACAAAAAACTTACTCGAATAATTTTAAAACATTTAACCGTGTATTAATAATATGAATCTTGCAATTGTTTTAATATCTTTTAGTTTCAGAAATACGTGTTTCAATCCTTGATTGCTATAGCCAGACATTAAATATTACTCATCCGGAACGATTGCTGGTGACGCGTCTAAAAGTTTGAGTGATTTATCTTATTTACTATTTTACCAATCTTTAACCTTTTGTATGTAAATCATTAAATATGTCGCGAATTTGTAGTTTCGCTAACCATAATGTTTGTCAAGTTAATATATTAATAGACCACTGAAATATTTTGTACGGGGTTTGGGGGGATATCAGATTCGTGTATATCGTAGTTGGCAGTATTTGTCTGATGCACTTCGCAACGAAGCGCTCAACCGCGACCAAACTATGTGGGAAGTTAACCTTTGAGAAGTTTGTTTTGAAAATATGGCATTGTAAATTGCTGAAACCTAAACCAGTTGCTCAGGTGGGTGTCGTCTGAAAAAGAAAATATTTTTGTCCATCAGTTATCAGTTTCCTCCTTTGTTTCAAAGAAGCTTTCTCGAGATTGTTTCGTTTGGGATTTTCCTTGGATGAACAAGGTATGAGCTAAGGACACTTCGACTGACACGTGTTTAAATTCATGTTACGCTACGTAGTTCAAAGTCACGAGAGCTTATGGACTCGAATGATTTCTGAATTTTGTGATGACGCTTCATTCGTAAAATGTCGGAGCGAAGACGTATTCGATTGAAGAAAACTTTGAGAATCAAACCAGACTGAAGAAGAAATATGGATCGCCCCAAGGCAAGATGACTCGATTGAGTGGAGGAAGGTCTCAGAAAAATTGGAGTAAAAGTGAGGAAACTCTCAGAAAAATTGGAGTAAAAGTGAGGAAGGTCTCAGAAAAATTGGAGTAAAAGTGAGAGAGGTCTCAGAAAAATTGAAGTAGAAGTGAGCAAGGTCTCAGAAAAATT
>QLNU02009554.1:1919-12777 GCA_006491805.2 Dysdera silvatica
TGTTTAGGTGTTTCAGTCCGCTAGAGAACAGTTAAAGTGGTCCTTGTTGAAATAAAGAAGATATGAAACTTTTTTTGTGGGATGTATTGATGTATATATTTATGGGGAATAAAATTTTTCATTTTGGAAGTTGTGTTCTTGTTTTATTTTATAATTAAATAACATTAAAATAATGTGATTTGTACTAGAGTTTTTTTATAAAATTCTTTTGTAAAAAAATTATAAGCTTGTATGAAAGTGTATGTACAGTCGAAACAGCGAGTAAAGTACATATTGACATGGTAAAGAAATTTCATTCAGTTCAGTTGTATGTCATTATGCAGAATTTTTTCGAATACCATGTGTAACATATTTTTCTGCTAAATTTTGCAGTGAATTATGAGAATGTCACCAAATGAGAGCCAAATCACGCCTGGAAAGATTATGAGTTTTCTAGGAAAACTAGTATAAAAAATAATACTCTTCTCACATGAAGGGTGACAAATTTTATATATGGATTTTTTTTATATCAGACTCAATGCACAAAATTTTGCCACCCTAGTCTATAGCCTATTGGGGAAATACAGCACTGGTCATATATGAAATCATTATATTTGGCTTCATCTTTTACGTTTCTTAACAACTCATAAAAAGTTGGATGCTGTTTCTTAATTACAGGATTCGGCCTGAAATTTAATCCTTCTACAGCATTATTTGTACATTGACGTTTTCTGTAGCAATTCCACATATCATTCGATATCAACGAGTTTCCCAACCATTGGTTAATAAAATATAGTACAACCTTCCTGCAACGATATCAGATATAATGATAAATCTCTCGCAACAGTAGTTCCCAATTCAATATATGTCATGGAACACTTTTCGACTTCAATCGTGCCCATGAACCACTTTTCCACGGACCACTTGGAAAAATTCTCGCTGGTGTGCTGCAAGACCTTAATAAAAAAGGGAACTGGGCCTTTTTGGGGGAAATGTGTTTGTAAAATCGTTCTTCGTTAAAAAAAAGAAACAATAAATAGAAAAAAATCTAATTATAATATACTGTCGAACCTCATTAAGACAAATTACTTTTAATGCGAATCGTTTTCTGAAATTCCATCAGATTGTAAAATATTACAAATGTACTATCAATTTCATTTTTATATTTAATTTTAACATTTAATAATAATTTTTATAAGTGTTTTTATTAATTTTTTTCCCTAAATAATGGCCCATCCCGCGGACCACTTGGGACTCTTTTGTGGACCACCAGTTGGGATCCACTACTCTGCAACGATAATTTTTCTCAGTCCGTATAATAGTGTTGTAGAGAGGTTTTACTGTATAATGAACCATCCCTATAACTCTCTCTATAAGGATAATTTTTCTCGGTCCGTATAATATTGTTATAGAGAGGTGTTACTGTACTTATAAAATTGTTAAAGTTTTTGTGTCTCATTCTCGCTTCTTGACAAGAAGATCGCATAAGACTTACCCTAATACAGGAACTTCTTACATTAGGATAGGTCATCACGTTTTAAGTTCTTGTGTTTTATTTATTTTTTAGAGAATTGTACCCGACAGTGTTATTCGGTGCTTTTGTCCTTTTCGTGGGTAGATGAAATATGGAGGCTAAGGGTGTTGTCTATAGTGATTGGTTTCACCCTCACAAACTTAAAATATTCAAGTAGCATACCATGTGGAAACACTATAATTCTAAATAGTTTTGGTATCTTTATGTAACCGAAATTTTGCACTTGCATTTTTATACACACATTTCACCATGTCAATGTACACATCCTCGATGTCTGCTGATCTTAAAGAGTTGATGACTGCTGATGTTTTTACAGAGTCAAAGGCCTTCTCATAGTCAATAAATGTAACACACAATTGAAGTTCATGTTCATGTGTTCTTTCAATTAATTCTCTTAATACTTGAATATGGTCCACTGTACTGAATCCACTTCGAAATCCAGCTTGTTCTCTTGGTTTAGCTACATCTAATTTTTTCTGAAGGCGATGTGTTAGCACTTTTGTGAAGATTTTATAAATAGCAAATCCTCTTTATCACCTTTTTTATGAAAAAAAATTACTGTTGCAGAATCCTATTGGTTTGGTATGTTATCACTGTTAAGACATTTGGTAAAGAATTTTGCAAGTATGTCTTCTATATGTTCTCCAGCTTCTTTTAAGATATCTAATGTAATGCCATCCTCGCCAATGGGCTCTTCCTTTCTTCATGCTTCTTATTGCAAATGAAACTTCTTCTTTTAAGATTTTAGGAGCTATTCCTTCGACTATTTCAATGTCTTCGTTTAATTCACTGTTACTTTCGTATAGATTTTTGTAGAATTCTTCAACTCTTCTAAGTATTTCTTCCCTATTTCTTGTTACGGTGCCATCCTCTCCTTTTAATGCAATGATGTGTTTCTTCCCAACAGATAAACTTCCTTTAACAACCCTAAGGCTCTTATTATTTTCAATGGCCTTCCTTACTAACTCACAATTGAATTTTCTTATGTTTTTGCACAAAGTTCTATGTACTCAATCCTGGAACTAGTATTTCGATTGTCCACCTTCATATCTCTTCGCCTTTTCATGAGCTGTTTCGTCTTCTCAGATAATTTATTATTGTGCTTTTTACACGTCACACCAATTTCCTCAGCAGTTTCAATTGTTGTCTTAACAATGTTTTCATTTGCTTCTGAGATGTCAACTTCTTCAATAAATCCTGCCAGTTCAGAAAAGCGATTTTTAATTCCAAACTGAATGCCTCGCTATTTTCTTTTAATTTCTTTAAATCTATCCTCTTACATATTTGTTTCCTAATGAGCTTCTGTCTTTGTAATTTAGTATTTAAGTGCATTTTACGTTACGGCTCACCATTCGATGATCACTTCCAATATTAAATCTGTTCAGTACGCTGCAATCTTCAATAACGATTTCTTGTTTGATGGAGTATATAGTCAATTTCACTGGTTCCTCCATTAAGGTGTTTCCCTGTCCATTTTCTTTGTAGTTTCTTCTTAAAAAATGAATTCATGATGCTAAGATTTTCAGCTTCTGCAAATTCGATGAGTTGATCGCCACGTTCATTCCTTTCCCCATATCCGTATTTACCAACCGATGTCTCTCCTTGTTCCTGTTGTCCAATTCTTGCATTGAAATCCCCCATGATGAGCTTGATATGTTGTTTCCCTTTGGTGTGTAACTCTTTGATTTCTTCATAAAATTCTTCAACCTCTTCGTCGGTATGGCTTGATGTTGGTGCATATACCTGTACTATTTGAAGTTGGTATCGCTGGGTTAGTTGAACAACAAGCCTCGCTGCTCGATCTGATGTACTTTCAACTTCCAGAAGACAGTCTTTAATTCTTTTGTTGATTAAGAAGCCAACACCACTTGTTCTTCCAGTTTCCGTTCCTCTATAATAAAACAAATGTCCGCTTTTCAGTTCCACCAACTCTTCACCTTTTCTTCTAACTTCACTGAGTCCTACAATGTCCCATTTGATCTTGTCTAGTTCCTCTTCCAATTCCTGAAGTTTTGCTTCAGAAGCAAGGGATCGTCCATTATACGTTGCCAAGGTCAATAACAAACGGCAGCCTGGGCCATTCCAGTGATTCTTAGCACCCCCTGCTTTCATGCCACACTGACCGCTGCCTTGATCAGGAGCACTCCAGCACCTGGAGACTAGGGGCCATGGTTTCTGGTGTGTCAACATAATGGAGGAATTAGCCATAATTTCACCACGCTGGCTAGACGGGTTGGTGAATTAGCCCTCCCCTTCCGCCTTTCTATCCGTGCAGCAAATATTAATTTGCCACATAAATAGAAAGCTCAGCCTGCACCACTTGAAGGCGGGGTAGGACACTAGGTTACTGGCCTGACCGGTTCCACACATCGTCACATACGTTCAGCGTGTGGGTCTCCTTCCAGTTAGATACCAGCAACCCTTTTGCAGGCCTAAAAAGAACATAGTATAGGATAGAAAATCCGGAGTCTTCACCATATACAAAATCAATGTACTTGCAATTCCTTTTTGCCAACTGGTATGTGCATTTCATTTCAATGAACCATTCCTCTAACATGATTCTTCCTTTCCCACTATCTGGAATGGAAGGGGTTTTCATAAAATTTGTAGAAGTATTACTTTCCACTCTTCTTGCACTACTTTCCAGAAGCCATTAATCGTGGTGGATTTTTCCATGCATACGTACAAGTTTTCTTTAACTTGCTTTTGCAAAAATACAACGCTAATGAATAAATAAAGAAAAAAAATTAAAACGCTGGGATCATCGTTTAAAAAGTCCATAGTTTGGAAAAAAAATAAATTCTACCGAGCTTCCAAGAACAAACCAACAAATTGAGAACTGGTTCCATCACATGCACTGAGGCGATGCATGCAGTTTGGTTTAAAATCCATCGAGAATTTTATATAATCGAAACAGTAGACCAAAACAACTCACAAACGCACATC
This sequence comes from Dysdera silvatica, assembly GCA_006491805.2. Classification (NCBI taxonomy): domain Eukaryota; kingdom Metazoa; phylum Arthropoda; class Arachnida; order Araneae; family Dysderidae; genus Dysdera; species Dysdera silvatica. Next base: position 6,379 of record QLNU02009554.1, read on the forward strand.
ATCTAAATTAAACAAGACTTCAGCCACAATCACTGGCGTTCGCAAGGGGGTGTTGTATATTTAACATAGGAATATATGCAGTGCTTAATTAATGCAGGGGCACGCGGGGCAGCTGCCCCAGGCCCCCAATTCGGAGGGCCTCTAAATTCAGTCCAAGATACTCGTAAAAAGTACGCGAACTAAGGAAGAGATGAAATTTTTTTGGTTAATTTATTGATGCCGTTTCTATGTTTTTGTATTTTAATATTTGTTTTGTTGGGGACTAGCATCTACAGTCTGGATTTGACTCGGGAACGAATTCTTTTGCGCATTCTCATGTGCCGAATTCCGTAATAGAAATAGTGTTGCCAATATTTAGTACCGTTCTGAGGACAGAGTTCTATTTTTGTCACTAACATTTGGAATGGGCAATACCAATCATGAAAGATGCAGCCGCAATGGGTAAAATAGAATTTTTATAATCCAAAAACAGACGACGGGAAATCTTAAGAGATATTAGAAATTTTAGCTTCATATTAAATCCGTGAATCGATGCTATTAATGACGAAACATGTAAGCAAGGCCGGCCTTATGGCGGGGAGTCTCCTCCCCACAATCGGAAAAATCAAGTTTCGCGTTGGAAAAATTCGGTGAAACTCGAAAAAAAAAAGGGATGAATAATTAATTTTTGGGTAGTTGGAAATTTATTCAATTTCAATTTGTAAAGCTTAGCAAACATTTTGATTTTCTCGAGGGAAAAGGTGGAAGGAATTTTTTTTAAGACTTTATTTTTAGATAATTGGAAAAATTTTTGACGTTGGCAAAATCGAAAGTTTCACCGGATTTTCGCAACTTCGAACTCGATTTTTCCGTTTGTTGGGGAGACTCCCCCCCCATTAAGACCGATCTTGCCCACATGTTTCGCTATTAGTAGCATCGATTTATCGATTGAATATGAAGCTAAAATTTCTAAGATTTAATTAAAATTTTAAAATTTCTAAGATCTCTTAAGATTTTCCGCGTCTATTTTTGGATTATAAAAATCCTGTTTTACCCATTTCGACTGCATTTTCCATCGTTAGTATTGCCCATTCCAAACGTTAGTGGCAAAAATAGAACTCTGTCTTCAGAATGGTACTAAATATTGGCAATACTATTTCCATTACGGAATTCGGCACATGAGCATGCGCAAAAGAATTTGTTGCCGGGTTAGATCAATACGATCAACATCCCCTACAATATAGGGGACGTTAGTTAGATCCAAACTGTAGACGCTAGTGGGCCCCTACTGCTCCTATACAAAATGACAGATTTCTGATTACTATGTTTATTATTATCATAGGTAGAAGCGAATGAATTTGATTTATAAGACGAAGGTAACTTTAATATAATACAGTGCCTAGCCAGGTAAGTTTCCCTGGTCTTAAGGGAAAGGGGCCAGTAAAGGATTTTTAAAATCCTGAATAGTCTGAATTCCCCCAACAACTAGCGTCTAGCGCCAGCATATAACTTTAGTGGCGATCTAGCCTTCTCAGCCATTGCGCATGTGCAAAGAGAGTCACCTAATCGTGTTTCCAAATTAGCCTTTTTTTTGCTAAATTCTTGTAAAATCGTATATTTCTAACTATAGGAAATAGCCAAAGCCATGATATTCTCAATACCATGAAACTTCTTCCGTACGTTTTGAAGATGGTTAATATTCAGAAAAAATGCTACTTTACAACATTTCTTTTATTCTTTATATCAACAACGGCTTTTTTGAGTTAACGATTTATCCGACTCATCAGCCGGGCAAAATTAAACATAAATTTCGAAAACGTAAATCAAAACGAGAATTTCTTGTGCTGTTGACTGGAAGGTAAACACTTTTGGATAAACTAATAATGTAGTCTGCCTTTTTTCACTAGTTATTCTTTTAAATTATTGTTCTTTTTACCACAGCTTTAACAGCACTTTTTTAGGCAGCAGTGGCTTAGCCAGGTTTTATGGACGTGGGGGGGGGGGCGGCGATCATATAAAATAGGCCATCACTTTCTTTTTCGCCAGAACGCTTTTAAATAATTTTTGTTGTAAAGGGCCTGTTTTTAACACCAGCGAAAAACAGTATTTTTTTGTTAAAAATTCTCAGCACCGCCCAGGGGCAAAGGTCTTTTCAAATTACTTCTTCTCTTCGTTTTATTTTAGAATGTCAAATAGGTCCCGAAAGGTTTCGAAAAAATTTCAGGTGAGGGACCGTGTGCTAGTTTTATTATTTTCTGTGTTTGACGTAAGCATGGTTCACCCCACCCCCCCCCACGCCGAATAAACAAATCCCAAACTGTCCTTTCCCTGAAAGATATTTTCTGAATATTTGAACAGCCCCTAAATGTAAAGCTAGGTTTGAACAAAGTTGATGCAAACATCAGCTGTTGCGCGTGATTGATTTAAAAAAATTAAATGAAACAAAATAAAAAAAATTATATATATATATAATTATAAACCGCCACCTCACCCACAACCATTTTATTTTTTATTTATTTTTGTACGATAGATGGCGCTAAAATTTTTGATATATCCCCTATTGAAGGTGAAAAATTTAAAAATTTCATATAATTACAGATTTTACACAAACAGTAAAATATCTTATAAAATTAGCTAGAAGATTTTCCATTTATTTAATACTATAAGATATTGTGAACAGTTTGTATATAAAAATAGTGTATATAAAAGGTTTGGTACGATTTCTGCGTTAATGTAACTTCAGATTCTCACTCAGATTTATTCCTCTGCACCCTTACTGGCCTAAACTGTTCATTATGATGGACTTGTTTTACACGTTGCACAAGTAAATGTTTCTGCAAAATGCTCCAAGTCATCGGAATCATAGTCATACATCAAATAAACATTTAAAAAAAAAAATTCAAAGTAAACGTAAAGTAGTACTCAATCTATATTTGTATTTGGTTGAGTGCTGCCTCCCGAAGAAGCCACTAGCATCTATATCCAGACGTGAATCCCACGAAAATGATGCATTGCGCATGCGCAGAGAAAGAATCGTAAATTAGTGATGACGTTTAACTCCTGCTATGGATCCCAACGTGTTAGGCATTTTCTTTTTAATGCGTGTTACGATGTGACTGAATTCGTAAATGCATTTCATTGAATACGTGCCTTAGGATATTGGTGTAATCTGGTAGGATCTCCTGCCCCCAACCCCGGTTTTTTTAGAAAAGAGGCAAAATCGTACTTTCCCCCGTACAATTATATATGAACTATATAATATTGTCTTACTTTTGCGATTCAGCAATAACACAAATTGGGAACGCAGCACGTAAAATCTTGCGAAAGAGATTAATACAATCACAGAAAAACTCGCTAAATATTCACGTTATCTTTTATGATTTTCACGGTCCTAAGAAACATATTCATTGAAATACATGTATAATATGGCGGGGCACTTGACCCCCACCTTCACTTTTTTTTTTTTAGAAAAGAGACAAAATCGTATTTATGCTATATTTAACTCTTAAGTTGTAAACTTCTATGCACGGGAATCTATTTACGGTTTCAGCCACATCGTAATCACACAATAACTTTCACACAAACACTCCTTTGTAAAAAGCGTTACGTTGCGATCCATAGCAGGAGTTAAACGCCATCACTAATTTACGATTCTTTCTCTGTTTACGATTATAGTCGTAACGCATATGTCGAAGTACGACGTTTCTGCAATTTTTGTACCACCCACTAGGGAAGACCCAGAGGCATCGACAATGAACTGGCATGCGCAATGCATCATTTTCGTGGGATTCATGTCTGGTTATAGATGCTAGGGAAGAAGCCTACCGTAATTTGTCACGCATGCGCAATGGCTGCCGCTCTCGGAATATATTGCTCGTAGCCCCCCAGCCCTCACAGACTTTCGGAGCACGCTTATAATCACAAAGCCACGGATTAGCAACCTTTTTTCATCCTGCACACCGCAAGAAGTACAGCACATTTACATACGGAATCTGAAGTTTGTTAGATTAACGGTAAAAATCGTACCAAAACTTTTATATACACTATTTTATATACACAAACTGTTCTCCATTATAATATCTTATAGTATTAAAATAAATGGCAAATCTTTTAGTTAATTTACAAGATATTTTACTGTTTGTGTAAAATCAGTAATTATATGAAATTTTTAAATTTTTCCCCTTCAATAGGGGATATACAATATCAAAATTTTCAGCGCCATCTATCGTACAAAAAAATAAATAAAAAATAAAAAGTGATTGTGGGTGAGGCGGCGGTTTATAATTATATATATATAATTTTTTTTATTTTGTTTCATTTTATTTTTTTAAATCAATCACGCGCAACAGCTGATGTTTGCATCAACTTTGTTCAAACCTAGCTTTACATTTAGGGGCTGTTCAAATATTCAGAAAATATCTTTCAGGGAAAGGAGAGTTTGGGATTTGTTTATTCGACCGGGGAACCATGCTTACGTAAAACACAGAAAATAATAAAATTAGCACATGTCAGAACTGCAATACTTGAATGTACGGTACACTGCCTGCCAATGGTGGAACCAAAAACTTTCAAGGAGGGAGGGGATTCATGTCCGATTCCATTCGTAGATGCTATGTATCTTTATTTCATTTTCCATGGTATAATCACGGGTCAAGGGTTGGTGGTGGTGGTGGTGGTGGGGGTAGGGTCGTATTTAGACGTCATTCAAAGGGGGCGATTAATGACTTGATTTCTGGAAATGCTACCTCATTGAGCTTTTACCTCTTCAATGTTAAATTTTCATTCAAGGAGGGGGCGATCACCACCCCCGCCCCCTTAAATCCGCGCTTGGATTGGTTTTCAAGGATTACATTTCTCATAAAACTGGTAAATATAATCCATGTCTCAGTGTTTTACATAATATAGTTAAATAAATATAAGAAACATTTATAAGATATTTGAAATGCATTTTACCAAATCCACTTCGTATTCAATATTTACTTACAACACAAGAAATATTAAATATGTATATAATGTTTATATTTAATAATGTATTACATTTAATAATACATACATACATACATACATTATTAAATGTAATTAATGTGTTAAATGTATTTAATATTTCTTGTGTTAGTAATTAGTTTTCTTATTTCATCCACCCATCTAGTTTGAGGACGTTTTCTAGGTCTTCGGTGGTCTCTTGGAATCCAGTTCAGAATTTCTGTTGTCCATCGTTGATCAGTTCTTCTTGCAATATGCCCAGCCCATCGCCATTTCAGTCCTTTTACTTTAACAATGATGTCCTCTACTCTAGTTTGCTCTCTCACCCAAGTGTTTCTTTTTCGATCTCTCCTAGTTATTCCAAGCATGCACCTCTCCATGCTCCTTTGCGTTGTCTGTAACTTAATTATTGAACATGATCTTAGTTTTTTGTAGGTTCATCTTGAGTCCAACTTCTTTACTTCTAGTTGAGAGCTCTTGTACCATGTCTTGGAGTTCTGATGGGTTCGTTGAAAAAATAACAATGTCATCAGCAAACCGCAGATGATTTAAATATTCACCATTTATTTTTATTCCCTTGTTATTCCAATTTATCAGCTGAAAAATCATCTGTAAAGCTGAAGTAAAAAGTTTTGGAGAAATGGTATCTCCCTGCCTCACACCTTTGCCAAGTTTGATAGTTTTGGTATCTTTATGTAACCGAAATTTTGCACTTGCATTTTTATACACACGTTTCACCATGTCAATGTACACATCCTCGATGTCTGTTGATTTTAAAGAGTTGATGACTGCTGATGTTTTAATAGAGTCAAAGGCCTTCTCATAGTCAATAAATGCCACACACAATGGAAGTTCATATTCATGTGTTCTTTCAATTAATTCTCTTAATACTTGAATATGGTCCACTGTACTGAATCCACTTCGAAATCCAGCTTGTTCTCTTGGTTGAGCTGCATCTAATTTTTTCTGCAGGCGATGTGTTAGTACTTTTGTGAAGATTTTATATATAGCAGGTAATAAGCTAATTGGTCGGTAATTTTTCAAATCCTCTTTATCAACTTTTTTATGTAAAAGAATCACTGTTGCGGAATCCCATTGGTTTGGTATGTTACCACTGTTGAGGCATTTGGTAAAGAATTTTGCGAGTATGGATTCTACATGTTCTCCAGCTTCTTTTAAGATATCTAATGTAATGCCATCATCGCCAGGGGATCTTCCTTTCTTCATACTTTTTATTGCAAATGAAACTTCTTCTTTTAAGATTTTTGGAGCTGTTCCTTCGACTATCTCAGAGTCTTCGTTTAATCCACTGTTACCCTCATACAGCTTTCTGTAGAATTCTTCAACTCTTCTAAGTATTTCTTCCCTATTTCTTGTTACAGTGCCATCCTTTCTTTTTAATGCAATGATGTGTTTCTTCCCAACAGACAAACTTCC
>QLNU02009564.1:0-10763 GCA_006491805.2 Dysdera silvatica
AGCTGGACCTTGACTTTCTTGTGCTCCTGCTGCCGTTTTTGCATTATCCCTAGGTATTTGTAGGTTTCGCCCTCGTCCAAGATCTTCAGTAGTCTCCCGTCTTCGAATTCGATGCCTGGTAAATCTTCTTTGCTATTCTTCTGTATTTTGCACTTATCGAGGCCGAATTCCATTCCTATGTCCTTGGAGAATGTCTCTGTTATACTGATGAGTTGTCGGAGTTGGGTGATTGTTGGCGCGTATAGCTTGATGTCATCTACGTACATGAGGTGGGAGACTTTATGTAGGTTTCTCTTGTCTTTCTTCAGCATGTATCCGTATTTACTTGTGTTCAGCATCCTTGACAAGGGGTTCAACGCCAAGCAGAACCACTGGGGGCTTAGTGCGTCTCCTTGAAAGATTCCGCGGCGGATGGGGATCTCGGCCGTTTCTATTTTACTGTCTGGCGTGTTTAGCTGTAACCGGGTTCTCCATTGTTTCATGCTGCTCTGTAGGAATCGGATGATTGAGGGATGCACTTTGTATATGCTGAGTATTTCAAGGAGCCACGAGTGCGGAACAGAGTCGAAAGCCTTCTTGTAGTCTATGTATGCGGTGTTGAGTTTTCGCTTTTGTTTTCTTGCTTGTTCCAGGATAACTGAGTCGATGGTAAGCTGCTCTTTACATCCCAGAGTCCCTTTCTGGCATCCCTTTTGTTCTTCCGTCATTAAGTTGTTGCTTTCGCTGTGCCGGCTTATTTTTTCAGAGATGCACCCCGTGAGTATCTTATACAGGGTGTTAAGGCACGTAATGGGTCGGTATTTCGCTGGGTTACTTTTATCCTGGTCCTTCGGTAGGAGGTAAGTTATTCCTTTGCAGAGGAATTCAGGCATTTCGCTGGGGTCTTCAATTATCGCCGTTAGTTCTTTGGCTAATGGGCCATGGATGCTGGTAAATTTCTTGTACCAGAAGTTGTGTATGCCGTCAATACCGGGAGCTTTCCAGTTGTGCGTACGTTGGATTACCTGCTGGAGTTCCTCTATCGTGATGCCCGTATACTCCATCTCTTCTATTCCTCTCGTAGCCTCCATTTCTTGCTGAATCCAGGGGGCACTTTTGTGCTGTACTTCATTGGACCATAGTGTCTTCCAGAAGGTCTCTATTACTGCTGGCTTTGGGGCTTCGTACTTGTCTTTGTTCGCTGGGGTCTCTTGAAGCTTCCTGTAGAAGGCCTTCTGGTTTGCTTGGAATTGCATGTTCTGTTGTTTTTTGTTGGTACAGTCTTTGTATCTTCGGAGTCTTCTGGCGTATACACCCAGTTTTTGTTTGAGGGTATCCAGATATTCGCTGATGTGTTTATTGGGCTCTTCGTGTCTTGTATGCATCCTGTTTCTCTTAAGGGCCATCTTCACTTTCCTCACTAATTTCTTACCCCTATTTCCCTGCATGTACTGAGTTATTCGCCCTATGCTTCTGCGGAGCTCTTCTATTCTTTTTTGCAGCCTCATTTGCCATGGTGGTTGGGCTTTGTTTCCTCTGTTATTTCGGCCTTCGTTCCTTACTTCGTACCCATTGGCGCGTGATGCCGCTACTGCTGCACAGTATATGGCGGTGTGTATTTCCTGTAGGGAATTGTGGTTCTGTAGGTGTAGTGGCAGGGTATATTCATTGAGGATCTTGGTTGCTTTGCAGAGTTTCCAAGATGCCGGTTGACATGGTATTCTTGGTCTTCCTGCTGCATCTGAGCCTTCATATTTCGCCAGAGAACATTGGAAATCTTCTTCCATTTTTTCCACGTCCCTGCTCTCTTCTTCTTCTTCTATACTTGGTTGGAGCGGTTCTCTTGGGCTACTAACTGGTGGTTCTGGGTTGGCCGCACTGGTTGACGTGTTTACTAGGTCATTGGCGACTTCATCTCTTAACCTTTGTAGTATGGGCTCTGTTAAGAGATTTCTGGTTATTATGTTCCTGCGTTGGGTTGTTATCCTTTCTATACTGATGTCCAGGTGTGGGTATTGTTGTGCGAATTTGGCGTGAAGTGTGGGTCTGTAATTTGTCATGTCTGTTTCTAGCTTTGTAATCGTATAGTAGGTGCGCATGATGTAGGTGTTCATATCTATTGTCCATGACATGCGCTGGCGTGCTCTTTCAGCCCTAGTGGTTGCACCTATACTAGGCTGCAAAGCACTATGGGCTCTGTTGGTTCTAGTAGCCGTACAGTTGTAGGCACCGCTACAACTGCCGGCACCTCCAAGAAGAGACTGTTGCATATTTTTTGAACAGACGCCTCTGCTTAAAGTCCGAATGCGGTTCTGATTCAAGAGCGCGACAACCGATTCTCCATTCATATTTTCATTATGGTTCATATCATCAGAGTCTGAGATAGCCTTTTTCACGTCGCTGGGTTACCGATAGTTATCCCAACGGCGTTCCGGATGCTGGCATGTCGTCAGCAGGCTACAAATCCGGTTTTAATATATATATATATATTGTAGATTGACAAGGTTATGATTTCTATAGCCGGGAAAATTCCAGTCCATTGTTTAAGGGTTAAAATTTCGTTTGAATTACGCACATAGGCAATAATTCCTCCACCCCTGCCTATATCCCTTCCAATTGAGATTTGTCGATAGTTTGAAAAAGTAAGGTAATACTGTGACGGTAACCAAGTCTCTGCGATTGAGATAATATCCACTCCAGGATTAATATTGTGCAACAAGTTTTCTATTAATGGTAATTTATTAATTTGGCTTCGTGCATTTATGTGTAGAGCAAGAAAATTATTTTCTGAAGCAACCGTTCATCGTAAACTAGCTGGATCGTAATAAATTGCATCAACATTAAGCTGTTGAATATCAGCAGCATCAATCATATAAAGTAATAAAAGAAAGTAGTGGGAGAAAAGGTAAAAGGAAACAGGAGAAAAGAAAAAAAGGAAAAGTTGGTATGTTAGTGACAACCAATGAGCCGCAAGTGTGGCCCGATGCAATCTGAGTAGTCTATAGGCCGGGGCTATGTCAATTAGTACTAAGGCACAATCAATTTGCACGAACAAACAAATAACTAGGTTAAAACTCTGTGAGACAAAATTATAAAGTTAAAATTTATTATTGTGGTCCAACATCCACACATTTGCAAGGCAGGGTTATAGTGAATGAGATAAAGCCCATTAGTTTGCACATTAAATTGTAACTGAACTCCAGATTATATTTGAACAATGAATCAAATCTGAATACTAGGTTATATATGAGTACCCATAAATAAATGTACACATAAAAAATTGACTTTGTTTAGTAATTACACAATGGTCGGACAGAAAAGCAGCGATTGTAATAAATTCCCATGTTGAAACTTGAAATCTTGTGTATTGTAAATAGAAATTTATTATGAGCCTGTGTGTCCCTGCACAGTGTTCACTTTCTTTAAAATGTAAGTAGTGTGGCGACCGCCGTAGTCGCGTTTAGGTAGGAGGCGCACCTTTCTTACCCACAAGGAAAAGGTCCTGGTTGAAACAGAATGGAGAAGAAGGGATCAGTGGACGAGAACTGCAGCTGGTCACTTCGAGCGGGCCTGTCTTCTGCCTTGATAGGCAGACTGTAAACATGTTAATGAGAACGCTGGTGCTGTAGTTTATTCAGGATGTAAATATATTTTAATAGTTAACGTTATAAATAAATGTGTTAAGGATTAATTAGTGTCATTCAGTGTGATCAATGGATCAATGTATATATCTGTAAATATTATTCAGTAACACGCACACGCCACCGCCAAAGTAGTATTCGAAACCATAAAAGCAATAACGTGAATGCAATCAATCTGTCACGTCAAGCATTGTTCTATATTATAAGGATGCACAAACAGGGGTAAAAGGACAAAGCAATTACAGATATAATATAATTTAGAAAGAATTTTGCATTAATAAGGATTGGTTGAATTTGTTTTTACAGCACAAAGACAGTAAAGGTCATTCTGCGCCAGTCAAGGTGAAACCACTTATATGGTACAATTGTATTTTTTTTAAGCAGCCGAAAGGAAAATGACAGCACACTGCATATAGGACCGTAAGATTTGATACATATAATCAATTGAGGTCTAGAGTGAGACTAGAGTTTTCATATACAAGGTGTAGACTTCTCAATCAACAACAATATAATTATATAACGCCATTACTCCTGTATATAGGTATCCAATACTAATATAACTTAAAGTTGTTAAAGGGAGTTTGTCTGTTGGGAAGAAACACATCATTGCATTAAAAAGAAAGGATGGCACCGTAACAAGAAATAGGGAAGAAATACTTAGAAGAGTTGAAGAATTCTACAAAAATCTATACGAAAGTAACAGTGGATTAAACGAAGACGCCGAAATAGTCGAAGGAACAGCTCCTAAAATCTTAAAAGAAGAAGTTTCATTTGCAATAAAAAATATGAAGAAAGGAAGAGCCCCTGGTGATGATGGTATTACATTAGATATCTTAAAAGAAGCTGGAGAATATGTAGAAGACATACTCGCAAAATTCTTTACCAAATGTCTTAACAGCGGTAACATACCAAACCAATGGGATTCTGCAACAGTAATTCTTTTGCATAAAAAAGGTGATAAAGAGGATTTGAAAAATTACCGACCAATTAGCTTGTTACCTGCTATTTATAAAATCTTCACAAAAGTGCTAACACATCGCCTGCAGAAAAAATTAGATGCAGCTCAACCAAGAGAACAAGCTGGATTTCGAAGTGGATTCAGTACAGTGGACCATATTCAAGTATTAAGAGAATTAATTGAAAGAACACATGAATATGAACTTCCATTGTGTGTTGCATTTATTGACTATGAGAAGGCCTTTGACTCTATTAAAACATCAGCAGTCATCAACTCTTTAAGATCAACAGACATCGAGGATGTGTACATTGACATGGTGAAATGTGTGTATAAAAATGCAAGTGCAAAATTTCGGTTACATAAAGATACCAAAACTATCAAAATTGGTAAAGGTGTGAGGCAGGGAGATACCATTTCTCCAAAACTTTTAAAGGATCTTGAAGGCAAATAATGAGCAATATCGATATCCCTCATATTTATAATAGAGTATATTAGACTCGCAGGAATTTGGAAACACTAACAGTGACCTGTGATGTGTAAGTGGCGGGAATTTTCCCTTTTCGCTGTTAAAATATAAAGATCGGAGATTTTGTAGCAGTGGGATTCCGGGAAACCTATTTCTGATTCTGAATTCTGAAAATTAAAATAAAATATTTTGATATAAAAATTTCCAGAATTTTTCAGTTTAAGTGTATAAAAAAAATTAACTGATAAAGCAACGTAATTAACGAAAGGTATAGATTTTAACTGAAAAATCATGAGATATATAGGCATGGGTGGCTTAAGGCGGTAATCAAGTAACCAGGGACGGACTCAGAATTTTTTCGGTTGATATGTTTTTTTTTGGGGAGGGGCGGTGTTTTATTGGGGTCTATTTTTTAAATAATTGCATTACAAAATAATTTTTTTTTTTTTTTTTTAAATTTCGGGAAGTGTGGAACTTTCCACCCTGGCCCGTCACTATAAAATACATCCCAGCACAGAAGAAATACTCTAGTTTTCCCACGATATGGAAAATTTTCCACGAGCTGGTAACCCTGTATGCGATGTTGCATTGCTGGTTGAGAAAGGCTAAAGATAATTTGGTGTTGCCAATCAGTTTACGGCCTTCTTTAATTAAACTGAAAAATAAAAATTCCATTTGCATTTTCGTTTCTGTACACATGTCAATTAATAAAATTGTTTCATGAGGGGGAAAAGAAGGAGCACAAGATAGATATACTTTTGTATATTAAAGTGGTGGTATGCCATAATCCCCAATTCGAACAGCGTTCCCCGGCGTCCCACGTCACCAAAAGAAAGTAGGGGTACGCTTTTATAATTTAAAAAGGTGGGGGTATGCCAATCCCCCGCATGCCCCCAAATTCAAGCACTGGCTGTAAAGTTGTAAATTTTAAAATGCATAAGATATGTAAAAAAAACAAAACAAAAAAACCAGTTGTCATTTATTCAAATCGTTAAGAATTTTTAAAACGCTCCTGTGTGGGCTGTACGGCCCTCTTATTTATATGGTGCACATTTTTTAGGTTTTATATAAGGATGAAAATAATTTTGCATTCTTTTTTCCGATTGATCAGTCAATAAAAACTTATTATTTTGTACCATAACACTTAAATGCTAATTATGCTAAATTAATTTCATAATTACATGTATTTAAATGGAGCCCCTCAATAAGCCGTTTTCGTTAAAAAAAAAGTTAAAATTCAGTTTAAAAGGCCGAAATCGTTTTATAACTTTTAAAAATACTTTGGCCCATTACGGCCCATTGAATGCAGATACCAATTAATTTTCAGAAAACCGGCCCATTCCAGCCCGCATTTGAAATGGAATTTTATGCCCGCGGCCCAGCTTGTGAGTGAAACGGACCGTGTCCGGTGCTGATCTCTAACTCTATACTGTATGTAATAAAGAATAGTAGTAATAATATAAATAGTTCACATACAAAAGGTTAAACACTGGTAAAATAGCAATGAAAAAGATCACTCAAGCTTTCGGACGCATCAGCAGCAGTCCTTCATCAGGAGTAATGAACGCTGACGCTTCCGAAAGCTTGGATGATCTTTTTCATTGCTATTTTACCAGTGTTTAACCTTTTTATGTAATTTCCTCCCTGTATTTTATTTCAATATAAATAGTATTTCTTACCATAATGTTGAAAGATACCAGTTTATTGTTTTTCCACGTCATCTTCTTTATTAGCTCTAAATGCCACATGCCATTCGAAATTTTGTATTTGCTATAAGAAGCACAAAATATAAAATATCCAAAGGCAGAAAGTGTCACTCGCGGTTCCAGAATAAGGTATTGACCGATGGTTACTGACTGACTCACTGATCACTGATCAGGCGGTGCACCCACACATATTCATTTCTGTGGCTTTTGAACTGGTTGGAAAATGTTCGATCCCCTTCTTTTGTATTTCCCAAGCTGCATTTTATTTGTCACGAATGGTCGTAAAACATTCGCCTTGTGCTTCCAATTGCATACAGAATGTCATCAGCCACTAGCATCAAAACATCAGTGATACCGTCCCCAGCCTGGACAAAGATGACCAAAGGGCTTTGGAACATGAAGGGAGATAGCAGAGAATGTATACGTTTTTTTCTTCAAAACAAGAATGGCAGACCGTTTACTATCCAAATTAGTAATGTTCACATGGTGTATGAATCCAGATTGTGGGGTCATCTCCCTCTCCGCCCCCTCTCCAGTCTACTCGAAATGCGAACATTCGAGAAGAATTGAGATGCTTTCAATTTTTTTCTCTGATAAAATGTGAACGTGTGGCTATTTGAAGTCAACATGATTTTTTTAACATTTCTCTGGCATGACTTTAGAATAAGAAATTTCATCTCTGTTTGCGTATGTATGTAGTAGTTATATAAAGAAAAGAATCCCAGCTAAGAAACGCTGACGGACCACCTTGTAATATTATGTTACAATTAAAGTTTCCGGTCCCTAAAATATTGGGAGGTGGGGGGCAGGACTTGGGCCATGCGCGGATCCAGGAGATGGAACCCGGACAGGGCTATCACCCAGTACCTCCCTTCTACCGAAAATATAAATATATATTTCAAACCAAACTTCTTCAAATCATATCGGAACGGCTCTCTTTACGCCAAATTTTACAGCCCTTCTATATTAAACCAGATCGGCCTTCTTTATGTCACATCTTACAGGCCCTCTATGTTAAACCCGACCTGCCTTCTTTATGATAAATTGAGGTGGCCCGTCGAGCGATTGCCCAATCGCCCATATGGCCAGTCCGCCCCTGACTACGTGGGTAATATTTAGCTGTGAATTTGCTTAAAATCTAACGTATTGAGCAACGTATTATATTACCATTGAATTTCAGTAAAATAAGCTAAAAAAAAGGTATATAAAGGAACTCAAATTGGTAATTATTTCCAAAATAATCTTTTTTTGAAAATGTTATCAGTCACTGATCGAATGAGTGAACGATTTTTCTCTTCGGTTATAGATGGACAAAATCGTCCGCCAATTCTGTCAGCATGAAATTTTGCCCATCTCTAATCTAAGGGCGTTTCAGAATTCAGAGAAACTTAAAAAAATTGTACTTAAAAATGAATTTGAAACCACAAACTGATTGAAAACTTTAAATGTCTTTATTAGTTCATTAAATCTTAAGTTTTTCAGAATAGGATAACTAATAATATCTATGTTTATATGTAGTCGAGTCCCTTGATGACACTATGATGTCACGACATCGATGTTCTTAAACCTGCCGAAGAGCGGTGGTTCCTATGAGGTTACTACAACAGGCACGATAATTACAAATCAAATGAAAAAGTTGTAATGCGTAGCTAGTGCCTGCTGGCTTTCCCATTGAGCAGTATCGGTCGACGGAAGGGTGGGTAAAGGTGAAAGATAGGAGTTGACTTGGTTGATGTCCGTCATCACGAATTCTTCGCTTCTGAGAGCACCCACGTGGTACCTTTTGGTCAAGGCCTAGAATTTAAATAATATATATACGATGATGTATACTGAAAGGACAAGTTATGCGCACCACAGTCATTAGAGGAAGTACATACTTATAATAGTCAATAAGACGCTGGAGAGAAAGGATCCGTTGCTTATAAGTAGGTAGGATCTGTACTCGTTGTACTAAAGTTAGTATAAGTGAAAGCGAAGATTTAAACGCATTTGATTATCATTTGCATATTTGTTCTATATTTAGCTCTAAATAACTTTCGCGGTTATCGCATGAATCTGTTTGGGTGGGTTTTTTTTGTTTTTTTTTTTGGTTACAGAATGCAGAAAATTTAAAAGAGAGTTGTAAACCCCGATGAAGCATTTTTTGTTATCATCAGTTATAGAAGTCAAGTTAGGGTTACCGTTAATTATTTTATTACATAGGAAATAAAAAAGTCATCTAATGCTGGAAATTCAAAGAAAATGATTGGTGACAAAATATAGTCTGTTTCTTTGTTGGGTAGATTTTACAAAGGTAAAGCACATAAGCCGTATTCCACAAAGTAGCATGCCTCTTACAACACTTAATTTTAGGATTTTCTGTGAATTTGCTTCTGTAACAAATACAGTAGAACCCTTGCTCCATCTCGAAAAACCGCCTGTAAAACTTCTACGTATTTTCTGCATTTCTATGTGTATTATATACATTACATATTAAAAACCTCTATCTCGGAAACTTCTGTATCTCAAATTTATCCTCATTCCCGCGAGATTTCGAGATAATTATACTACAGTCAACCAGAGCTTGTGTAATTTTGGAGAAAAGTGAGGGTAATAATACCTTTAGCATTCTTACATACGGAGAAAAGAGCGTTATTCGTCCCTCATTCGTCTAGCGGTCTAAGACACTCCCGACTAAACGGAGGGACCCTGGTTCGAATCCAGGATGGGGAAAGCGTCTCTTTTTCTCCAAAATTACACAAGCTCTAGTTTGAGCTGTAATTAAAACGTGGGTGGCAAAAATTATAGTATAATAAATTTCCCCCACGAAAACTCACAAAAATCTCGCCCCGGAGGCTTTCTTGTGTTGACCATATTTGGCAATTGTGTTATCCCTGCGGAGGGTAATAATACCTTAACATCTTTACATACGGAGAAAGAGAGCGTTGTTTCCTGTCCTCATTCGTCTAGCGGTCCAAGACACTCCGGGCTAAACGGAGGGACCCTGGTTCGAATCCAGGATGGGGAAAGCGTCTCTTTTTCTCCAAAATTACACAAGCTCTAGTTTGAGCTGTAATTAAAACGGGTGCAAAAATTATAGTATAATAAATTTCCCCCACGAAAACTCACAAAATTCTCGCCCCGGAGGCTTTCTTGTGTTGACCATATTTGGCAATTGTGTTATCCCCTGCGGAGGGTAATAATACCTTAACAACATTCGAGATAAATGTAAACATACACAGGTTCAACTGTATTCAAATTTTTCCTCTTGTTATATATCTTTATTTTAAAAATTTCTGTATAAATGTCGTAATATTTTCATAAACAATATGTGCAAATTATTTAATGTAATAGTATAAACACATTAACACAGTTTAAATAAATATAATGGTTTATAGCTATTTCGGAAGCGCGTTTAGGCTTCCTTCTTCAGAACCCTAGTTACACTAACGTGGTCCACATACTAGAAAGTTTAACGATGCCAACTATCTAGTCATAAATTATGTCGGGTAAACCAGTTGTGGGTCCGTAGCCGTGTCTTTTGCTATGGGACGAATGAAGTTTCTCCAAATAGAGGACATAGAATTGAACGGAATTCAAGGTGGTGAGGATTGCAGAGAGATCTGAGTAATCGCTTGGAAGGACAGTGAATGTGTCGTTCACATAGCTACGTGGCTATGTGGACGACAATCCCAATCGTAATTCTCACCACATAAGGCGTAATCCTCCCCACCTTGAATTTCGTCAACCCTTACATACAATTCACTTTTGAGGAAGAAAACAACGGTTCACTACCTTTCCTGGATGTTTTAGTACATAGATCGCCGCCCGAATTCCAAACCAGCGTCTATCGAAAACATTTTGTTGTTAGCCTCCCGCCGCATGCAACACAAAGTCAGAAGATAAGCACGTTCTACTGGTTGGTTTCACTTGCTCTAAAGTTTTCATCATCTGAAGAGTTACTCAAGATTGAACTTAACCATATTCTTGACATCGCTCGAGATCGTAGTTGCAATTCCATAATTATTGACAAC
>QLNU02009566.1:0-11120 GCA_006491805.2 Dysdera silvatica
CCAGTCGCCACGTGGCGATTAAACTTGAAAAACGGGCGATTAACGAAATCGTGGCTGCCGGCCAAACTCTGTGATAACCCAAAGAGTGCCTCCTGGAGTAAACAAAATTCGTCAACCAGTCGTCCAGCTTCCGCTCTTTTGTATTTCTCCCCTATCGGCCCCTCCAAATTTATGACACTTTCAGCAGAGAATGAGTACAACCCACATTCCTACCCCACCCTCGGTCCCCCATAGTTCACTTCCTGCTCTTCCCAGTATGGTGACGTTACTTTAAACCAATCACATATTCTGTTTTCTGATATGTCTTGACAAGCATTTTCAAGTGGTTTTTCGTTTCATTTGATCAATGAGTATTCGTACGCGTCTACTAACGTGAAAGTAAAACCGGAATGGAAAAGAGTGCCAAATTCTAGGGGTGGTAAAAAAAGACTGTGAGAGGAATGCTCCAAAATAACATCGTTTTTCTCAAAAAGGTAAGTTTATTTTATAATTATTATTACTATTTTTTCAAGCAATAACAAAAATAATCTAAAGACTGACTTCAATTTTACTCTCGCGTGACAATTTCAAGCTTACGTTCGCAGGAAATTAGGGAAAGAGTAAAAACACGTCAATTCAAATTCCGGGTTGAAAAAATCAGGAAAAATAGGGGGGGGGGGAATCAATAAATACAATGCAATTTTTACTGATTTTTTGGTACTTTTCCGTTAGCGCCACGCCACTTACGATTTTTATCGTAGACGCATGTTTACGATGATTTCCATTAACCCGACGCAACTTGCGATTTTTTTTTTGCAGATGCATTTTTATGATGGTTTTGCTGATGAAAAAACCATTAGTTAATGTTAGTGAGGGATGTTTTCTGAATAACCGTTAAAAAATTTATGATTTTTTTTATTATATATCTTCAAAATATTCCATAAGAAAAACGATGAGAAGAGACCCCTCTCTCATCGCTTCGCGACTTGTGACCATTCCGATCACATTCAATGTACGCTGCCTGAATCAGTGTTAGGTTACAATTAGTATTTTTCACGCAATTAGTACATTTACCTGAATCCTTCAACTGAACTAAAGTGAGACTTCTGGCTGTTTATGTCATTTATTTATTCATTGGTCCAAGAAATATCTCAAATAAAGCCCTTTATTTTTAGATAACTGTCTTCATAATTGGGTACTCCTATCCAAACCAAATGTATGCTGTGTAGTTACTTCATACTGTTAAAGAAAAATCAGGGTAAAAGAAGCTGATTAAAGAGTATTTTCAGTTAATGAGATTCAAACCCAATATAAAAATTTGTCAGAATTAAAATTTAACCCAATCTTATGTATATGTTCCAACAGTTTGATTTACATCTTTTAAATTTTTTATGTAGGTCTGTAACCTCTACAGCAGAATCAACTACCACAATCTGTATAAATGAAGAAAGCATTGATGATCCTTCACATCAGGCTGATGCAGAAGCAAATAGCCTGAGTAGACCAATTCCTGAAAATCTAACAGAGAAGATTTCAACTCGACAAAAGCAGTGGAAGAGACATCTCCGTGAAGACTGGAAGTTTGTGAAAAATGACGATAAAGCAACTAAAGATAGATCAAAGAATCTTACTTTGGATGAAAATGATCCTTGGGGAATGTGGTGCAATGTTTGCACAGAATACGGTCCACAACTAGGCACTAAATATTGCACAAACTTTGTTAAAGGTTCGAATTTTCAACCTCCTCAACGCAAAAAGGAAAGTGTCGATAGCCACTTTTCGAGCAAAGCTCATGCCAGGTGTTTAGAGCAGGCTGGTGAAGGACTGAAACCTGCTTTTAAGAAGAGGCTATGATCTATAAAAAACTGACAACATTGGACAAAAATGTTCAAGAAAAGATGACTCGGTTAATGAGAACAGTATTTTACTTTGCTCTAAAAGACAGGCTAGGTAATGACTTTTCATCTGAATGTCAGTTACAGAAGTTAAATGGTGCTTATCTGGGTGATACTTACCAGAATAATATATCTTTTACCCTGCTATTGAAATATGTGTCTTTATCGCTTTTAGAAGAAGTTGTAAATGATGTAAATAGTGCCAACTTTTATCAATATTAACTGACGGGAGTACCACAAATAAAAGTTTAGAATATGAAGCTGTATTGATAAAATACCTCCCAAAAAACAGTAGTTCATGTAAAATGGCATTTATTGGATTATGCACTGTAGAAAATGCTGATTCTGCAGGTTTAGCTGATTTGGTCACAAAGTGTTTGAATGGTGCTGGTGTTAAGAACTGGGAAGAAAAGCTGGTCTGTATGACAGTGGATGGTGCTTCTGTAAACATTGGCAAACACAATGGTTTAGTAAACTTAATGAAATCTCCTTTTAACATTCACTGCTATAACCATCTGCTTGATTTGTGTTTGAAAGACAGTATAAAGAACCATTCTACTGCTTTAAAATTAATGTAGCTACTACGAACTATAAATGGATTTTACAGGGGAAGCCCAAAGCTTTCTAGAGAGCTAAATAGATCTGCTGGGGTACTCGAAATTAATATATTAACCTTTAAGGCAATATGTGACACTCGTTGGGCGAATTCACTATATAGTTCATTTTTGGCTCTGTTGAGAAATTACCCAGAAATTGTACAGCATCTTACAAACATAACTGCAGAAAACAGACATACCAGCAATATAAAAGCTACAGCGAAAGGCATGCTTCAAAGTCTGTTACAATACAGAACTGTGTATTTTTTACATGCTTTTGCAGATTTTTTAGATTTATTTTCTAAATCATCTTTGTATTTAGAGAAATCAGATATCAACATTAGTCAAGCAACCAACCAAATAAAGAAGCTGCAGTTGGACTTAATTGATTTTGGCCCAGTGGAGGAACTGAAGGAAAGCAAAGGAGAACATTTGCTGTCATTTGTTACAAGCATCGACGATAGTGATCCAGGAAATATAAAATTCAAAGACGTTATTTTGATGGCTCAGAAGTCTTGTACACGGAAAGACACAAACAATGTAACAGACAACGTTTCTCCATTTTATGAATTATGCAAAAGTGCTAGTGAAAATATTATGAGACGTTTTTTTTGGGGGAAGATGGGCCTGGAAAGTCGATATGTGTTCGTACTGCTGACATTCTGGATACAGCTTTCTTTCCACTCTCTGCTCAGAACTTAAAGGAGTACGGAGAAAAAGAACTTCAAGAATTCTGCACAGTTTTTAAACTGCAGAAAGAAAGAGCGGTTTGTGAGTGGCGGCAGCTGCGGACCACCATGTTTGAGGAGTTTAAGCCTAGCATTTCACTTTCAGCATTGCTTGAGAAACTACAGACTGACAGTTTCCATACAATGCAAGTTATTACTCAAGTGGTAGAAATAATCCTTACTCTTTCTCCCACAGAAGTAGAAAGGATTTGGAGCAGTGCTGGCAACATTTTAGATGACAAGAGCATGTCAATGAAAAAAAAAGACGTTAGAAAACAGACTATGAGTAAAATGCTGCAAAGTAAAATTAGAAAATTTTGATGCTACTGCAACAATAGAATTATGGTGGAAAGACTCGATAGGGAGGAAACCAAATCTTAAAGATTAAAAGATATATGAACTGTAAAATAAATCTCTAAATAAGTAACTGACTGCATAATGTATTTCTGTAAATAAGTAATTGACTACATTGTATGTCTCCGTAAATAAGTAACTGACTGCAAAATATTTCTCTGCAAGTAAGTAATTGACTGCATAATATATCTGCATATTTATGAATTAATCATGTATTGTATAAAATATTATACACAATATGGCATGACAATAAAAAAAATAAACTTAAGTTGAATAAAAGTGGAGGGGGAAGGGAACCAATAATGAAGGCAGTGTTACCAGTTTTTTCCGGCGAGTATGCCAAAGTTTTAAAAAAAGAAAAAAAGTTTCGGAGGGTTGGGTTCAATCCCCCCTCCTGACTGCATGCATGAAACAACTGGCCATTAAAGTTTATGAGCCTACCGGCCAGTGGCCACTAACTAAAAATACGAATTTTTAGCTTTAATGCTTAGTAAATTGTCGCATTACATTTGTTTCCTCTTTTTATTGTGCATACACATGGGCATATGCACAATAAAGAAAGTAAACAAAATATGTGCATCATATGCCCATGTGATGCATAATAAAGAAAGTAACAAAATATGTGCATACACACGGGTGTAGCCAAAGGGGGGCAGCTCCCCCCAGAAATGAAATTAGTAGCATATTTTGGTATTTTTAGTAATATGTTATTTCGGGCTGACAATGCCTTTACCCCCCCCCTCTCGGAAAAAAATTTGCTCTCCTTTAGAAGGAAAGCTGGCTACGCCTATGTGCACATGAATTAGCAAAAACACTGGATGGAACCAATAGTTGAAGTCAGTGGTTCTGAAACTTCGTTTTTCGGCACACTTTTAAACATATAAAATAATTTGGACAAATACCACATACAAAAAATTTAAAAAAAAAAAAAATGTTAATATATTTGGAACTATGAATGAAATATTTTAAAAATAAACCTTTAAAACATATCCATGGCACAACTTTAAAGCAGTAGCATCCCCAGGATTGATATATTGGGGGGGAGGTTCTTCGCATATTAGGAGGACTGTAGTCTCCCACCCCAAATTTAGGCCTAACGACACTCTTGCTTTAAAGCTAATGCAGTTGCACAGTTTGAGAAACACTGATGCAAGTTGATAACTTCTTTCTATTTCATATTAAAGTGAATGTATAACATTTAACGTTTTTGCATTAAATATATAAAGCAAAATATTTAAAAAAAGATATTTTACCTTTCGCCATACACACTGGCTATAGTGAAAAAAACAACCCTTAACAGAGATGTTAGGAAATACCTCTGTAAGAGCATTGTGGATGCTTTTTTCAAAATCCACCATGGCCACTTGTGGCTGAAGTATAAGGTTGTGTTCAACAGCTTTATTTTTAAGTATGTTCAACATTTTTACATATGTGGCCTCCAATTTATTCTGCAGCAAGCAAAAAACATAGGGGAATATTTTCCCCATATAATAACCATGAATGGTGTATAATTGGGTGAACATGTGCGGTACTATTTTGAATGTGCCATCTAAAAAAACTTTGTTGCACATACAAATCTTCTGCAGATTTTCAATTGTGCAAAATATCTAAAAAAAAGGGAAAGAACAGTATTAATGAATTAATAATAAAAAAAAAAAAATTTTTTAAAATATTTAAAACTTTTAAATAAAATAAACCAGCATCCGGTTATCTCCTACACCATCATCAGCTATCAAAAATCGCTGTCCTTGTTTATTCTCGGTCCACACGCCATTTATTTCTAAATTTTCAATGCTTTGGGGCAATGGAGGTCTCAATACTGAACGTGCTCTATACATTGCTTTATTCATTGTATCAAATGAGGGCAAAACTGCTGCTGCCTCAACTGATACCGCTGCCTGTGCAATTTCTTCCCTGAAAAAAAAAAAAAAATTAGTAATTAAAACTTTTATACATTAGACACATTTTAGTCATCACAGATTTGTTACATGTGTGCAATTACTGAGGACCGTACACAAGGGGGTGTTTTGGGTGTTAGAGCACCCCCTGAAATAACAGACTATCCAAGAAACAAGTGTACACCTACTATACTTG
This sequence comes from Dysdera silvatica, assembly GCA_006491805.2. Lineage (NCBI taxonomy): Eukaryota > Metazoa > Arthropoda > Arachnida > Araneae > Dysderidae > Dysdera > Dysdera silvatica. The sequence continues at coordinate 5,647 of QLNU02009566.1, forward strand.
AAAAGTACTTATTATATATACTACATAATTTAAATATATTTTTAAATAATACAACATTTTTGTATGTATGTTTCATTACCTTATTCTGACTAAACACTTTTCTATATTTTATCACAAATGTGCAGTATGTATAATTTTAGCTATAAAAAGTGAAGTTTAAATAGGTCATTCTCCATGCAACACAAATAAAAAAAAAATCTGAATTTGGATTCACCTTTCTTGGGCTACACAGTCAAACTTAAGTTTACTTCACAATTTTTAACTTCTTTACAATTTCAGACTTGTTTTATAGTAGCTAATTTCTCATCAATGACTTTAATATTAGTGTTCGAAGTATTTAACATCATTCGTACAACTTTATTATTTTAAAGGTCATTATTTTCAATACCAATATACAATTTTTCGAAAGTTTCATTTGCTAAAGTATGTGCTGCTTTTCCTGGCTGATGAAATCAGATTCTTGAGCAGTTAGTTCACGAAGTCTTTGCTGCAGTCTCTCTCTTTTCTTAACTAAGCTTGACTGTTCTTCAGCTTCAATTTTTTTTTCCATTTCAGTGCCAACTTTCCCTTATATCCCTATTTAATTGCTCCAAATATGCAGCATATTCTGCATAGAATTTTTTTAAATATATTCAAACATTTCTTTAGTTACAAAATTAGAACTTTCAGGCTCTTGTTTTTAGAAGTCTTTACATATTCTTAGAGAACAAATATTTACATATTATATATTCTTAGGAACCAATTTCTGAAAGTATGCTCTTTTTTTTTGTTAAACTCATGTTATTTATAGAAAAAACTCATTCAAATGGAGGAAAAAAAAGAAAAAAATGTGAAAAAAGCAAAAGAATCACACGCTTAGTAGATAAATAAAACATAAAACTGTCGCAGTGAGAAATTACATAGTTTAATGTTGTGACAGCTGTTTCAGTAGCTTCTTGCTACTTTTTTCAAACGAAATACACATACAAACCAAATAAACTGTTGATTGGTAATGCTGGTCATGGTTGCCGCTATACGAATTACAAGTAATGCTTTGGAGAAAAATAACCGGTTTTTATTGGAATAGGAGAAACATCTCTGGATACACCGCTGATCACCGAGACAGTGAAAATGTTAAGAAAAATAGTCAAAATTGAACTGATGAGGATTTTAAATACAGTTGATGGGGCAACAGTTTTTGTAGCATTCAGTGAAAAATATGCTTTAACGGATGGTTGATAGCTCCATTGCCCATTTCAAATGTGTGGAAGGTTTCGAAGAAATTAAAGTCTGACGGAAAGTGAACATGTTCAATAATTCGGGCATCATGGAAGGAGAAACGATGGTTTTGATTCCAACAGTGCTGGGCAATAGAAGGTTTAAGTACAGTTCACATGGACATGCTTTGATTTTTGAATAACTTAAACTTAGTGAGCAGTGATATTCAGCTGCATTTTTTTCATGTGATTTACCAGAGCACAGTTAATGTTAATGCAATGCATTTTAATTTTGAAGAATTAAACAAAAGAAATACTGAATATACTCTTTATAGCTAAAACTAAATGATGTATAAGTAATTATTATTTATCAATTGTTTATTTTATGACCCACTGGCACTGAAGGCCATACTGCACCAAACATGGTAATAACTGAACTGAAATCAAAGGAAGGAATTCCTTCACGGAGGCCTTTTATTAGGAAACCAGTTCGAATTCTTGTTACAACTTTGGAAAACTGTGAAAAATACAAGTCAACTGGTCCGTTGTGGGAGAACCTGACACCTACTTTAGATTCCAACCAACTTGGCGATCGCCAAGATCAGTTTTTTGGCTTTGGTTGTGCTAGAAAGCGAATAATATAACATGGTCAGTCTGAAAGAGGTCACCCTCTTCTGTTCCAACCGCGCAGAACGGCACTAACTTCAATGTTCAGGATGGGAACCGAAGCTTTTCACCATTTGCCTATTTATCAATTGTAATTATTTTGTTTACTATTAATTAAAATTGATTATTTTATATTTATATTAGCTGATATTTATTTTTCATTATCCTGCTGAAAAATTTTAGGTTTTTGACGTGACAGTTAATACATGGTTAAAACCAAATAAAACAGTCAATTATCAAAAACTTGCCAACTCTTATCTCTGATATATATATACTGGTGTTGCCAACTTTACCACTCGTGCATTATGATCGTTGCTGTCACCATGAAATTAAAAAGTTATTCATTGGATTTGCAGGGGGTTTCCTTATCCTATACCTCATGGATCCACCACTGATATAGCAAATAAACAAAACACCTTAAAATTAAAATGTAGTACTTATTTAACTTTATAGTCATGTATTTATACCAGCTTTCACATTATTCAACTTTAATTAAGCATCCCTTAAATGGGGAGGCTTGACTCAAAATATACTTATTTAGAAAACCCATATTTCATGGAAAAAGCATTATCAACAAATAAACTAAATCACCTGAAATTTCGCTATATTTGCTAAAAATTATGGAGTAGCAATTTGTAAATTAGGAACTTCACAGAAGACTGCAAAAATTAGGTCAACCCTCCCTGCCCCATACTCTTTATACATAGTGCCAGGACCAAAAAAAAAACCTCTCCAAATTTATATGCTCGGTTAGGTATGTAGGTAACCTACAATAATACAAGGCTCCAATAATATAAAAGAGAAGTGGTTTTAGGATAGTGCAAACGGTGCATTTACACTGGGCCCTATTTTTTTAGGAGCATCATGCCAGATACATATCATACAATAACTATTGTATACAGTACTGCATGGCATGATGTTGTTATAAATGCAGAAGCAACAAAAGAAAAATAAACATCAAAGATGAACCGGTACACAGTACATTTTTCATGTGCCTTACATTTTAGATTGTGCTTAGGGTCTCACTAATGGGTGTCTTATTTTTAAGTTGGTACTGGGTCTTGCAAATCTTAAAACCATCACTGAGGATAAACATTTAGGAGTCATCCTTGACTCAGGACTCCATTGGAAAATTTATCAAAATATTAAAGATAAAACTGTGAAGTGTAAGGTACCTCCATCCTGGCATCACCACATTTGGATTATTGGGAGAAGGGGGAATATATCTTCCCTTTACTTCCGAATTCTATTATTCTCGAGTAAAAAGAATAATAGAATAGTGCTATAAAACAATGTAGTATTATTTTTACTTAGAGCTCCTCCTTGTCCTCACCCTCTCAGTTTATCCACATTTTAGATACTTTAGGATGATGCTATCACCAGAATGAATTTGTAAAAAATATTCTCAGTGTTTTAATTGATTTGTAAGAAATAATCTCTATGTTTTAATTTGTAAGAAATAATCTCTATGTTTTAATTTGTAAGAAATATTTTCTATGTTTTAATTGAATTGTAAAAATTATCGTAGACAGGATCATGTCCCCACCCCAAGTCAATGAATGTAGCTTATCCTTCAGTTCCCCATTTAGCAAGATATTGAAGGGCAGGAAAGCATCCCTAAATCCTCATAGGCCGTAACACCTGTGGGTTTATAAATAAATCTGTCTTCATGTTAGACTTTCACAAGTAACCAAAGTAGATATTTTTATATGTGAGCACAATATAAACTACTATCAGCCTGACAACAGTCATAAACCTCAAGACCTTTGCAACAATAAATTTCTTTGAAATTGTTGATGAGCATTCAAACAGCCCCATCGCTAATGCCTGTTTACAAAAAGTCCCATACACGGGTCCGCCACAAGGAGAAGGTTGGTATGTCGGGGGCCAGAACCTTTGAGAGGGCCAATAGTAAAAAGTGCAGAATAAAAAAAATATATATATAGTATATGTATATAGGTCCAGTGCATAACTTAGACCCAGGTACAATATTTTATTGTGGTGGGTCTGCCTATACAGTGAAGTCTACCTTTACCAAACCATACACCATATTCTGTTTATATAGACATAATTATAATTTCTTAGTTAGACTTAGTTTTATTGACGAAACACCGACAAGGTCATGCAGAGTATCATCCCCCCCCCACCCACCACGTGGATCCCTTAATACATATTATTATCTTAACACAATTACATTAAAAAACACAATAAGCATATATAATATTGAACTTCCTTACGCCAATGATATCCCAGTCCACCATCCCCCCTTTGCTTTCAGCATATTGTTTAAAATAAAGTAAATGACATTTTCAGAAGTTAAAAAAAATCGCATTTACCTGTAAATCTTAGGAACCGGAGTAGCCAAATCTTTTTCCGCCCTGTTTTTCAGTTTGTGACGAAACGTTTTCCCCATTATAGCTTGAGGGTCCGGCTCATGAGTGTGATACCCAGAATCGTTTTGGTAAAGATCGTTGAACGTTGTAAGCCGCGCTTTACACCCAGTTTTATTGTAGCACTTCCAATATGATTTTCCATTGTCTAAACGTCTTTCAACTCTGTACATGAATTGCTTGTATACAGCAATTCTACCTCCCCTGGTTGAAGGAATAAATGTTACCTGAGTGGCCATGCTCAAACGAATGAAAATGAAAATTAACAGTTTTGTTTATAAAAATACAAAGCAACCACGTTTTTCCGTCAAGGTTTCAAATATACAAATCAAACGAATAAAAATTCAAAAATGGAATGAAGGTTCAAAATACAAATCAAACGAATGAAAATGAAAATTAACAGTTTTGTTTATAAAAATACAGAGCAACCACGTTTTTCCGTCAAGGTTTCAAATATGACAAGTAGGCGGAATACTAAGTTGCTACGTAATAAAAACTCCGCCCTAAATTCCACCGGAAGTTCCGCCCCCCTGTGAGAAGCGAACTTCCGTCGGCCATTTTCGGCCAAATGTCCAGGACACCACAAAATCCATTTGTAACGAAAATTTGGAAAAAGATACTGTTATAGACAAAGTTAAACTCGTTACATTCTACATCACGTTGGGACCTCTAGAAATATTTTTCTACCATTATAGACCGATATCACTGTATATATAAAATAACCGCCGATTATATATATAAAAGGGCTGGTTATTGAATCTAATAAAATCTCGACTATTTTCCCTGTAGTTAAACGCACTACCACTGGGCCATTATTCATGATTGTGTAGTATATTTATATCTCAAAACTGGCAACATCTTTTGAGAAAATTGTTTATACCGGTAATAAAAGCGGAATACATCGTCGGTCTCTAAAACTTTAATAACTTGGTGTAGGTCATCGTCGAACTTAAAAAATAAAGGAAAGTAGGAGGAAAGGAGTTTGTATTACTGTTCTGTTGAGTTTTATGTTTGAAGTTAAAATGGAAGTGGACGAGCAAGAAACTGAACTTGATGTGAATAAGATGAAGATGGAGCAGACTCCTTTTAGAACGTTCCCGGTATGGTTTTGTTTTATTTGGGGTAGATTGAAGAGATCTATAACTTTTGAGTCCTGTCATGTTCAGAATTTTACGTTAAAACGCGTCGCCAAAAGCGTATGGCAATAGGCGTTGCAACCTTT
>QLNU02009570.1:18042-28093 GCA_006491805.2 Dysdera silvatica
GGGGGTGCACTCCAGTGTCTTTATTTGCGAACCAATTATGTTATCCCTGTGAAGGGTAATTTAAAAAGCCTACTTTATTAATGTGCATTCACGTTAAGCTGAAAGTCATAATAAGCCATTCATTCCATCCCATGGTTAAACCATCTAAAGTTGAAACAAAGGCAGAATGTTGGAGCAATGTGTCTCAAAGTGTGATTTTTGGCCGCTTATTAAATATTCCAAAAGGTTTTCAGACAATCAGTTTTTAAACTTTTTCTATGGGAGGGTTCTTAGTTCCCCCGCCCCCCCAAATCCTCTGTTCAGTCTTCTTTCAGTCCAGTGGTAAGTAAAAGAAAACCAAAACACATCTTTTAAAGTGGTTCACAAGAGGTTCCAAAGTTTAATAAAATTTATGTTAGAGTGAAAAAAAAAAGTGTGTTAAATTATACATGGGAAATCAATTTTCATTTGTTGTTACGTTGTTGAAGTGTGTGCTGATTTGCTTTCAATTACATTTTAGGTCCATTTTATTCTGAATGAAATTGTCATGGGTGGCATGGTTCTCGAAACAAATATGTCCGAAATAGCAACCCGTGTGGAAGAGCAAAATAAATTAGAAAAACAAGAGGTAAAAAAATGTGTGTTTCTTTTCACTTCTGTTTTGAAAATTAAGTCCAGTTCAACTTTATGTAACACACTTTCAAGGCTATTTTATGCACGTTCAGTAGTTGAAATATTGTTGTTAGGTTGGAATGAAGAGGGGAATTCAGCTTATATTTTTTGGTGGTCTCCATTATCTCTATATTGGTGCTGCAGATTGTATATATGTTGGTAATTCGTTTATGAGGCTGACATACAGCAAATTTTTTTCTGTTTACATTGTCACAGTCATGTGATATTACTACCCTTCCTCAGGACTATATAATTGATGACCTTAGGTGGAGATGGACTACACATAGGTCCGTGAGAGTAATCTCGTTAGTCAGAGAGCCCCCCCTGGGTCTACTACTCCTTCCAGAGGGGTTGTTTTCTGTTAGTGAATTATATTAAGGGAGACAGCGCAGCATTGTAAGAGCAAAGTCTTTTTATCGATTGTCTTGATACACTTCACATTTGATATTCATACCTTATGTTTCATCAAAGGATGGAAATCAAAGGCGTTGGGGATATGGTTTAAAAAATTACCTGCAGCTTAGAATTAAAGCATGCTTTAATTTGAATACACTACTTGAGATGAAAATTGCCATATTTATAAAGGAGTGTGATATAAACATGCAAATAGTAGTGCCCATTGGAGTTATGCCACTGATGCTAATCTGGAGTTGATGACCTCTTATGTTCATAAGATAATTGCTGAAAGAGGGATGGTAATGTGTTTTTATAGGTTTTGTGAATGTTTCAGATGTGTTGTGTACATAACATGCTCGAAAATCATTCAGTTAAGGCTGAAAATGTCACATATCTGATATTGGTAGATGTATCGCAATTTGAACGCTTTTCAAAGAGGCAAAATTGTAGGCCTGTGTGAAACGTGATGGGGTCTACACATTATATCGCTGCCAAAGTGTAATGGGGTGCTTGAACTGTTGCACATTGTTGGTATCAGTGGCAGCTTGAAGTTTCATATGTACAGTAGGAGCTGTTTAATCCAGCACGTTTGGGACCACAGCCGTGCCGGATTAGTGATTTTGCCAGATTATTTATATTTAACAGGATTATCAAAGAAAAGTTAATACACTGCAATGATATTTAAATAAGTAATAAGCTGCTCTATGGCAAGAAATGGAGCAACATGATCTCAGTTGTCCCTGCACCATAAAAGGTATGAATAATATATTTTTACATCCACACTTAAGCTCAAACCAGTGATTTTTTTTTTGTAAAGAAAATGAGGCAGCATCCTGGTCTAGAGTCGAACCGAGGACCTTCCATGTGAACCGCAGTGCCTTAACCCGCTTGGCCACCAAGACCAAATATTATCATAGGTGCCAATTCTTCGGATTTATCTGGAAGGCTTCCGATTTTTTTATCGGTCTTTCGATCTTTCGGTTGGAAAACGATTTCTTCCAATTTTCGGAAATTTTGTCTAAAATCCCCAGTGTTTTCTAAAATACTTATTTTTAAAAAAAAATTAAATACCTATTTTTCTTGATGCGCATTTCAATTTTGGTGCATATGTGCGTATTTAATAATAAATACATGTATATAAATACAAATATCGATAAAAAAAGCCGGAAAATTGTCTGCCGTTGACTGCGCATGCGTGGCGTGACGTGGAATTGTAGCTCCAGCTATGACATAGACTGATGCCCCTGCACAATGGAAATCGCGCATCTGGATATGTAGTTGTTCGGTAGGAAAGAAAGAATGTGCTACATCCATAAGGTTGGTCAAGCATGTTACTTTGTTTAGGGTAGCCATGTGTTAGATGTACCTGGTATTTCTTTGCTGCGGAAAGAAAGTTTTGTTTGTATATGTTGTTGAAAATAATGTTAACGATGTCGATCGTTAATAAAAGGTACTACCAAACGTTTAAAGCCAAATATATGAAGAATATGTTTAATTTTATTCAGAAATCAAGACTGGGGCCAAAATATGCTTTTTGCACATGTTTCCGTAAAGCCATAAGTATTACTCTCGGTGGTAAACGCGATATTACTTTGCACTCTGAGACTGTTAAACATAAAGAGGCATTCAAGGCTGTAGAGTCTAATCATAGTATCAAACCTTCATTTTTTGCATTTAACGATATCTCTGAGATTAACGCTGAATGTTTATTTACATCGTTTTTGATCGAACATAATTTGCCAATGAATTGCTGCGATCACGCGGGGATGCTCTTTCGGAAAACGTTTCCTGATAGCAATATTGCGAAACAATATGGATCTGCAAAGGCCAACACTTCTGCAATTATGAAAGAAATGTCTGCAAAGGAATCCTCATCACTTGTTGAAAATTTAAGGTGCTATCCATTTTCAGTTCCAACCAATGGAAGCAACGATGTTGATTCAAAGCTGTATCCAATAGTGGCAATTTTCTTCGATCCTTTATGTGAAAAAATTATGAATTGTCTTTTATTTGTGCTATCTTTGAAAGCTGACGAAACTGGGTTAAATATTGGAAATCTTCTGGTAAGTGCTTTACAATCTGAAAACTTTCCAATTTCTAATTGTGTTGCCTTTAGCTGTGATAATGCACCTGTTATGATAGGAAAAAAAGCAGGTGTAGCAGCAGTGTTCAAGAATTGTCACCAACATATTGAAATTATGGGCTGTTCCTGCCACCTTATTAACTTAGCAGCTGAAATGGGTGCTGCATGTTTGCCATTTAAAATCGATGAAATTTTGGTGGGCATTTACTATTACCTACAAAAGAGTTCGGAAAGAAAAGATAGGTTGAAAATTCTTCAAGAATTTCATGAGACTGATATAAAAAAGGTATTAAAACACGTTAGCACTCGTTCGTTGTCTGTTGGCACATGCTTAGAGCGTATAATCCAGCAGTGGCAACCTTTGATCATTTTTTTTAAGGAAGAGGCCATGAAAAGGAATCAAATCACCCCACTTTCTTTCTTTACTATTCCCTCTATCAAAGTTTCGGTTGAAAATGCAGATAAAGTGAAAGAACGTATCATCCAAAAAACATCGCCGAAATCTTATACTGTGTCTGTATTTAAAAAAGCAAATGTTCAACTTCAGTCTGCGGAACCGCATATTCATATACTAAAATCTCTTCTCTTAAAATTGTACGGAGAAATGCTAGTGAAATTTGTAAAATCAAACATGATAAAATCATGTAGTGATATTTTGGAAGTCCACTCTCATGAGAGGGGTAATCAGAAAGATGATATTGATATCTTAATTGGAAATGGAACACTGAAAGTAATCCAAGATTTTAACATCCATGATAAAAATGAATTTTATGAAAACGTCAAAAGCTATTTCATAGCATGTGACTACATGTGCAATAAATTTCCTTTTGAGTTAGAAGTGTTACCTCATGCAAAGGTTACACAAATATCGAATTTTGAAAATGCATCATTTTCAAGCTTAAAATGTTTATCAGAAAAATTTCCTGTTCTTTCGTTCAATAATACAGAAGATAAAGCTGTTGATGCTTTACAAACAGAATTCAGCGAGTTCCAGGCTTTTAAAGTTCCACAAACTGTGAGTAATGAAGGTAGCATTTATGCACAATAGGCAGCCGTAGGTAGAATAAAAAATGATACTTGTGAATTAAAATTTAAATGACTTTCTCAGGTTATGCCGTCAATACTTACGATCCCTCACAGTAATGCAGCATGCAAGAGAGTCTTCAGTCAAGTGAAGAAAATTAGAACTGACTGAAGACTGAAGTCAGGTCAACCATGTCTGCATGACACATTAGAAAATTTATTAATAGTTAAATGCAGACATGTGAAATGTTACGAGAATGTATTTGAAAAAAAATTTCTCGAAAATGCAAAATCTTGCACTACGGCATTTGTAAATTCTAAGAATTAATATTGCGTTTAATACAGTTTAATCCTCTATTATTATTAATTTAATAAATACTTAATTTCCTCATTGTGCTCTTTTTCATAAATTATGTATGATTGTGTTTAATTAAAAAATGGCCGGCCCACGCATGCACAATTGATTACAGATTTTTCACTTCTAGAAGTTGGCACCTATGTATTATTTCCTTCTCAGGGTTAACGTAATTGCCAACCAGTTAACACATGAACCTACCTGGGCATGTTTTTGTATTTTTTTTTGTAGGTAATTGAGTTGGATAATAATTGTATTGCTGTAGGTCCGTGGTGTGAGTGTGTGGGTCTCATACTGTGAGACGTAGTGTTGCACGATCTTCATTGTCCTTGCCCTGTAAAAACATGAACAATAGTTGAAGAAGTTGACTGGTATGTAATATGTCATTAATTTTTTTTTATATCTAGGCTGGCCTTTCAGCGGCACCAGCAAGAGCCATGTCCGCCGTGAAAAACATGAACCTTTCGCAGCAAATAAAAGATATAAATACTCGAAATATAAAAATGCCTGATTGGTTGGACAACCTGAACAAGTCTAAATAGCAATTTTTTTTCTGTGAAAAAATGGGACCAGTTTAAAGGTCGTTTGCCGAAGAACACTTTGTTATTGTTGTGATAGCCTTTGTAACATGCTATGTTTGTATTTTTATTTACACTATGTTGTTAACTTGGACATTGCTCTAAATTGTGTTTCTGCTACTTAAAAACGTTCGTATAGAAGTCTAATTGTTGAATTAATTGTTCATTATTGCATTTAGATGATATTCTTGATTTGGATATAAAAGTGAAATATTTTTTCTTTATTTGGGAATAAGATTTGATGATGAGCATTGCTGAATTAAATCCATTTTTTAGAAACATTTGAAGTATTTTTTTTATGAAAGGACATGTATATCTAAAGCAGCAGTTGTCAACCTTTCGGACCTCACGGACCACATTTCGTGAATTTAGTGCAATATAAAGGCAAAAATTGTCATTCAGAATTTCTTGGAATATTGTTTTTGTTTTATTAATAAAACATTAAAATTGCAAATAATGTCCAGATTTTTCTGCGGACCACCGGTTGGCGACCGCTGGTCTAAAGGAGTGGTACCCTGAGTGATGTTAATGAATTTGCAATTATACACATTAGATATGAGAAATAGTCATTAATGGGTTTTAATATAATCAGAACTACACAGACATTTTTAATGTAGGCACATGTGTGCACATGTAATTTTACACATAAAGCGAGAAATTCACAAAAAGATTAAAATTTCCTGTATGGTATTTATGTATCATTTCATTAATAAACATTATTGCTCATTTGTGAACTTTATACCAGAAAAATTGTGGTATTTTCAAGGTTTACCATGTCTTTACTTTTATAGTTTTTACTAACGATTTTCAAATATTTTCATCTGGGACTTCTATTATGCAAACTGCGGTTTTCACTGCCTGACATGAATGAGAGCAGAGGTATATATATCCAAGTTTTTCACAAGGGGGAGAAAGGTAAAATGTACACAGATGTTACTGAATGTTAATCTCTCCTTTGGTCGCCAATGACGCCAACTTCCTTTCTAGGTGGCGTCATGATGGATTAGCCGGGAATTTTTATAAATGTATTAAAAAGGATTCTCCTTTGTTTTTGAAAGCTTCTGATGCCGCTATGATGGATTCACGTTTTCTGAATCCGGAATTTTTTATAAATGTATTAAAAAGGATACCCCTATATTTTTGGAAGCTGTTAAAGCAATATTTCCCCCGCAAACAACCAACAAAAATTAACATGTGTTTTTTTTTTTAAATCATCTTATTCTTCCATTTTCACTATTGCAAGCTTTTCTGATACAACAGGCCGCAGTGCCCGGATTAGCTGATGTGTTTTGTGAAAGCGTGTGTGTGTGTGGGAGGAGGGGGGGGGCGCTAGGCTTTCACTGATTCCGAAAAGATACTTGGCCACAAAAATTGCTTGTAATTATATATATATATATATGTATATACATTGTATTATCAATAGCGACATTCCTTTTCGTAATGTTCCCAGATGACGACCAAGGGTAGAAACTTGTGAATTTTTGTGGTTGCCCGCAGGACCACCACTGGAATTATTTTGGTTGCCCCAAGTTAAGTTTGTTGCCCTAATTTTTTTGCTTTGCCAATTACCTTTTACCCTTTTCATGACAGAAAAACCTTGTTCACAATCCACACTCTGAGTTGGAAGACTGAGAAGCAAGTCTATTAACAATGAAAAATTCCTTATGGTATTCAATTCATTTACAAAACTCCAATTCCACTTGGAGACATTCTTGTATTTTGTGTACAAAAATGTTTAAAATCAGCCCATTCGCATATTGTGCCTTCAACAGAACAGTTGTTTTCTCATATAATGTCGTCAAATATTTTAATGCACTTCGTAATTTCTCTGTCCCCGTATGTTCTTTCAAACTTTCTGGGCCAAATTTTGAAATTCAAAAAGTTCGAAGAAGCTATGATTGGGATACCTACAGATTTGTTTTTTAGTGACTGAAGAAGAGATTTTATTGTTACTGATGAAGCAGCAAAATTTTTAAGTTTGGAGTTTTATTTTTACGTTATGAAATATTTTGGAAGACAGAATACAACTAAAGTTGATTCCCGGGCTTTATTTTAGTTTTCCCAGTGTATATTAGGTATTGTGTAATGTATAATATACTTCAGGGATGGATAAATTTGGTAGTTGCAAACTTAATGATAACCGACTCGGAATAGGCAGAATGTTTGTCAGAAAATGCAAGTATAAAATAAAGTTCTCTGATGTAATCACTTTCAAAATCTGTTTTGACTTAACCTTCGCTTCAGCAGTGTTCACTTACAGAAACCTTTTCAAAGTGTTTAATAAGAGCTGGATATAACTGATGAACTGCAGTTGTAGCTTTAAAAGCAATCCATCTTGTTCCATCAGCATGCCTTGGTTTCACAAACTTTGTCTTTAATGAACCTCATGCTGTTTTGAAGGTATTCATATGTAGAGCACTTTCTTAATAGAAACAATACACTCTCTGAAGTATATTTTTTTAAGCGTTTTATGATATTAATAAGTACTGAAAGCTTTTTTTGTCAAACTGGTAACGGCCGCACAAAGCATGTATTGAAAATCTAATTACATGTTGCATTTTAGTGATATTTTCGATTTTTTTATATTATAAATATCGAAGTTAAAACAATAATAATTTTTAGTTGCCCGAGGGGCAAGTGTGTTTTTTTTGTTTAACATGCCCTTTGAAAAATTTGATTGTCGGGGCAAGTGGGCAACTGCAAATTTCGACCCTTGCGGACGACTCTTAAGATACAACTGACCCCGCTTCAATTCCAGCCAGTGAAAAATAAAAAGAATTCAGATGTATGCTCATATTTCTGCATTGAAGCGATTCATGCACAAATAGACCATACGTGAAAAAATCTCTGATCAATTTTAAGAGTATAGCATGAGTTTGGGTGACATTGGAAGGAACTTGGTGGTGGGGAGATTAATATTTAGTTCTATCCACCATGTGAAACATTCTGGTGAAGAAATTGTGCAGCCTTTCATAGATGCCATTTAAGGCAAAAACTTTTCAGGGGAGCACTTCTGCCCCTCTCTCTGGGTAAACTGCCAATGACACTTTTAGATTATATCAATATATTCAATAATTGAATTACAAAAATTTAATTTTTGATAAGGAAGTGAAACCTTGATTTATCGTGTCATAGTTTTGTAATTTCCCTACATTCATTGTTCATTTCCTGTGGTTCCTTCAAAAACATTATTCAAACAATGTAAAAATAAACCTTGCATGTGCGGAGGTTTAGCCAAGGGGAGGATTGGGGGTTGTAACCCCCCCCCATTGCAATGAAATTTTGTATATTTAACATAGGAATATATGAGTTGTAGCTCTGTAACCCCTCCCATTAAGCCTATAACCCCCTTATGAACTTTCTGCCTACGCCACTGTGCATGCATCATTTTCAGTATTCCTATATTCATCGTTAATTTTTTTTTGCTTTTATCGAAGATCATGGCTCATTTATAAAAAAAATTAATAACATTTTGTCTTCAAAGACAAGAAGGTGATAAATAACGTTACAAGTGTCTTTCTGGGGTTATGAGTTTGAGTAGGTTGGAGTGTATTCTTGTAAGATTGGTTTTCTCAAATGTCTTTATTTTATCCCAATGTAAATTCAGTATGACTCAATAATTTGACGACACTTGATGACAGCATACCAGTACACAACTGCACTTGTTAATTTCTATTTAAGTATGTCATTGTGCAGTGCAATGCTCATTATTTATTTATAACAAAATTAATGATTTCTTTAAAAGAGTAAACGTGCTTTCTTTGTATAAAAACGAAAGTTCATGTTCTATTTGCTTTAGCCATAAACATTTTATTAGCTTTGTTAGTATACAGGGTGAATTTGACCTAATCTGCCAAACGAAAGGGGGGTAATAGAAGAGTCCACGTGGAGCATAAAAAAATGATTGCAACCTTGGCCTATCTCTGTCCATTTCCGAGTTGTGGTGGAAATAAGGAAAATGTATCAAGTCTGAAAAAAACAAAATTTGTGAGATTGCAGAAAGACCTATATTCAAAATGGGCACACATTTGGAAAGAGTAGAAAAAGTTGTATAATATGATACCATTTTCATCAGGATATCTGAATTTAACGGCGAGCTACAAGCGCTGAAACATTGGCGAAGTACAAAATCAAATTGTCACCAAAATCTGTAACTGGCAATTCAGCAAACACCTTTCTAGCTACAATTGATCAAATTTACCAAAAACTTGCCCATTCTACTAGCTTCCGAATGAGCCTACAAAAAACCACATCGGTATTCTAGTTCAAGAGAAATTTAGTCTTATGTCTGAAATACATCACTGAAATCGGCGTTTGTTGAAAAAGGCCTGCTGGGTTTTTTTTTAGGTGCAAGAACGAAAGTTTTAAAGCCAACCAATAAAAGTAATATTTGTTTTGAAGTATACAAACACAATAAAAACAAAAGAAGTATGACATTTTCTGTGTTTTTCACAAAGGAATATGTAAAAAAACAAACAATCCCAATAGACGTATCCCACGTCTATCTGTGATTAAAGGATGTATGCATTCAGAAGAATGTGTGATACTTAAAGCCGCTGCTGAAACTGGTCGTCCTCACACCTGATACATGCACCTGCCTGCTTACGAAGGGAAACCACTGTAGCTCTTAGCGAAAGCTCATCCCTCAGTTTTACTATTGCTTCGTCGAGCTGGCTGCTCTAATCTAACGAAATAACAAATTCTGTGCTGTAAACCTCTAGCTTCAAGAAACTCCAAACAAAGAAGTCCATTGGAGTCAGATCTGGCGATGTAGGTAGCCAAGCAGGATACCCAGGAAGGTTGGAAGACATCTGCAAATGTTCGTTGAATGCCTTTTCCGATGAACGCCGATTTCAGCGATGTATTTCAGATAAAAGGCTAAATTTCTTCTGAACAAAATAACAATATGGTTTATTATAGGCTCCTTCGAAAGCTAGTAGAATGAACCTGTTTTTGGTAAATTTG
>QLNU02009574.1:0-38032 GCA_006491805.2 Dysdera silvatica
TGACGAAATTTTTACAAAAAGTTCGATTTCCTATTTTTTTTAATTGCTCGTTAAATCCGGGATCAAAAAGGACTTGTTCGCCAAAAGCGATTAAATTGTATTGCGCTTAATCATTATATCAAACAAAATCCACATTTTCCTCGCTATATCCGGAAACTCGCTAAATGCAGTTTTGTTATAAGTGGGTCCAGTAGTGTTGCTGGGGGGCAAGGGGGCGGTGGCCCCGGATGCCTCAATTCGGGGGCGGCAATTAGCTTTTAAAAACAAAATTTATTTGTTTTGTTTTGTTATCCTATGGGGGCAGCTGTAATGACAGTCACTCGCCCCGGGCGGCAAAATATCTAGCTACACCACTGAGTGGATTTACTGTATTTTACAACCCCTCTCCAAATTCTTCTCTGGATTCATTTCTCTTTGCAGCCTTTTGTAATACTCATCATCATTTTTGTTCAGCGCAAAGTTTTATATCTTCCGCAAATTTGCTAAAACGTAAGAATTCGAAGATTGGAAATTCTTTAACGGTTTCAGAAATAACTTTTAAAACTAATTTTCTATAACGGATTATGCAAATGAGAAAATATAATTAATTGCAAAATCATTCCAGGAAGTCAGCGAGACATATTTTAAACAGTAAATCGATAAATAATCAGGTATTATGACATCCAATGAGCTCATTTAATTATATGAGAATTGGAACATACGCAAGCATTAATTCAGAATCCCAATTATCTGAGTTTACCTGACCAAGATGACAAACGTATTTGTCCAGGTGGAATCCTCTGTAGGTTTTGTCTTTTTCCCCCCACAGTTGAGGAAGTTTGTATGTCAAGGCTCATTAATTCTCAACGTTCGATATGTGTTTTCTCTGTAACTGTCCTCATCAGTCACTATTAGTAATAAAGATAAATGGTGTTACAGCCGGAAGGCATGTTTCTACGGAGTTGAAAAGTAAGACCAAGAAAAGGAAGTAACAGATTACGTTTTATGTGTGCGACGTGGAAGATAACAAAGTCGGAAGTACAAGTGAAAAGATCTTTATAGTTAAAAATGATTTAATTAATAATTTATTCATCATTTTAACATAATGTTCCACAATATAGTTATTTGTGTGATGAAAAGGACTGATAATTACCAGCGTGAATAAACTCAGATAACAATGCGTAAAAATGGCAATCCAACATTGTTCTTTTGCTACTTTTTGCTAACCGTATCCTAAACGGAAAACCTTATTACTTTTTTTCATTACCCTGCTTGGCTCAAAATGACAATTTCTGTATTGTGTCGCAAATTAAACCAAAATTCTCTACATGATTAATTCATTAATTTTCAAATACCAGCCACTTGCAATTCAAATTTGCCGCCAAATTGAAAGAAAGCGTTTCACTTAAAGACAGCCGTGAGACCCAACCAAATTAATATTGTATCATATTCCGTTTCTGCCGTCGATCTTTTGTTAATTACAGGACAGCCCGTGACGTATGATAGACAATCCACGTAAACAACGAGAACGTGAGCTAGTAAGCAGAGGACTAGCCGCAGTGACTCAGTGGTATAGGAGTCACTATACAAAGAGGTATTTTGGTACTACCGTCATTTAAGTGCATATACATATTAGACTATCCCATGAATATGTAATTATATTCACTACACATGGTATGAACCTTCATTTAGGAAATACGTGTCTACGCACGTCAGCATGGACAATAGGCGAAATGAGTGATTAGAGCGGGTGCATCGTCAATTGGAAATTAGATGTAATTTTTGTGTATGGTTGTCAGAGTTGTTAATTAGCAACTAACTAATTATTGTGCACGTAATTAAGTTAATCTTTATTTATCAATATACTAATTATTGTATTTTTCTTTTTGTTTTTACTCTTTTTTATCTTATTTTTGACTCAGACTTCAGATTTGAGTTCTTTGTGTATTGTAACCTGAAATTTGGGGAGTTGGCCGTTCTTTATGTATTGTACTTTAATCTATCCTATCACAATTTCTAATATAAATACCTTTCCACCTGCACGACAATAAAGCAACACAACAGCCTTTTCAACGTCAGAAAGCAAGCAACGTGCAGTCATTTGTGATAAAATACCAGATAGCAAAAAACTGAAAAAAAGAACTTTGTTCGATAAGTGTGGTAGCAAATAATAGGCTATTTTTCAAGTTTAAACTTCAACAGAACTGAAAGTTGTATCTACACAGAGGAGGGCGCCTATCTGTCCCTTTGAACCAAGAAATCTGTTGCCACACAACGACCCGCTTAGTTCGTATTATATGAGAAAACTCCATCTAAGTATAGGCCAAGAATGATGTTTCAACCACCCGCAGTCATGGAAGTTTAGGTGCGTCTGCAGGTCACGGGAAGGCAGCTGACCAATAGAAATAGAGAAAAGATATTTGTAGTAGTGTTTCTAGAGTGGGGTTGGCATCAGTACGCATTTTGGTCTTCAACCAGATCAGTAAGCTTTTCGTCGTCAATAAGATCAGTTAGTCTCTCACCTCCGACCCAACCAGATGGGTCCCTGCTAATGCTTCAATCAGTTAACGACTCGCCTCCCACCTGTCGAGAAGTCTTCTGGATAGTTTAACGGTAGTTAGCCGTTCGCCTAGATTTCCACCAGATGGTTCCTGAAAATTTCTTCAATAAAACCGTTAGTATTTCGTCTTCAAGAATTCGATTTTCTACAGGGGCCTCCTGACTTCAACGACAATTGCAGCCCTGATGGACAATCACTTAGACGGGATCCCCTCAAGAATTGGACGCGAACCTCTAGAAGCGAGCTAGCGGCGTAGCTGCTAGGCCTTAATCTGACCAGACATGCTTCTTACTGAAACCGTAAATAGGAAAAGGCTTTAGGCCGTATCTCTACCCCTACGCAGCCGATGAAGTTAGCGTACTCATCCCGGCGATGTCCATGCGGCAGTGGCGCGCTAAATATTTTCCTTTCCTTCCTCTCTTTTATTCTTTGTGTGTTCCCCATTTTTTAGTGCCAATTTCCCCTTTGACTTAACACTTAATTAGGGGGTATTAGTTAGGATAATTAAGAATTATAATATTTAACATTTTGCAGCTAGGAGTCCAGTTCCATGTTGATAATGATTTTTATACACCATTGGCACCTATAAAACTTGAATGTATTCTTCCTATGTTAACGTGAATTTAATTAAAATTGTTTGTTATGTACTCTGGTTCTTTTTGGTTATTACCTGGGTTTTATGTTGGTTAACAGCGTTTTAGGTACTAAGTTTAAAATGCTATACGATCACAATTCAAAAAGTTATTGCGGACAATTTTAGTATATCCCCAAGCTATCTGGTGTAATAGCTTACTAATATTATTACTATTATTGGTTACTTAAGTAATCTACTACTGACTACTAAATAGGTGAATGAAATTGCTTAAGAGATAACCAAAATCATTTTAACATCTGTCCTTGTGCTATAAAAATACAACCAATCAGTCTTATGTTTACAGTTTTAACAATCTCGAACGAAACACATGACTTGAACGACTCTTTCAATGTTACCCGTTAACATTTTCACTTACGCTCATTTTCTCCCATTTTATTTATTGTAAGTCGTATTTATTTAAACTCTTGGCACACAATTGACCGTTTCCGTGGTATAAAATCCACTCTTGCTCCCTCTATGTCCAAATTCGAATCTTCATGAGACAAAGGATATTTTTAAAGGACACTTTGAGAGCAGAGATTGGGAACTGTGGTCCATATTGACCACCAACTTCGACTCCGAATTAGAGAAAACGATTGTCATTGTTAAAGAAGAACCCCCTACGAAATATTTGTGGTGCCCCAAAGCACCATGATGCATCGTTTGAAAACCACTAATATACAAAATTGTGCAACATCTATTCTACAACTTTTATTATACTACCAGTAGCGTAGCTAAAGATGGGGAAGGGGTCAGTCGCCCCGGGCGCCACATTTCGGGGAACGGCAATTA
Organism: Dysdera silvatica; assembly: GCA_006491805.2. Classification (NCBI taxonomy): domain Eukaryota; kingdom Metazoa; phylum Arthropoda; class Arachnida; order Araneae; family Dysderidae; genus Dysdera; species Dysdera silvatica. The sequence goes on from QLNU02009574.1 coordinate 3,966, forward strand.
GCCTTTAAAAAATAAAATTTACCTGTTTTGTTTTGTTAGCCCATTGAAGACGGCGGCAATGACAGTCACTCGCCCCGGGCTGTGAAATATCTAGCTACGCCACTGTATACTACATCTATTGTACCACTTCAATTATGGAACAATCATAATTATACCTACTACACCTAAATGTATTGCTTTTTGGGCAAAATATATGAGTTTGAATGATAATAATAATAATAATGTGAAGGGAGTAAATGCCTTGTACTAAATATTACATCACGAATAAGTCATTTTCCGTTATACTTAAACTTATCCTGGTTTATTGCTTTTTAAATTGCAGCCATAAATTCGAAATTTAAATATTCTGTCCATTTGTGCATACAAACTTCTTTTATAAGTCACTTTAATACTTTTAATATGCAAATTTAAGCACCTTATTTTTCGTGTTTCTCAGAATCTGTTTTAAATTTCTGCGAAAAATTGAAAATTTGGTTTCCTGTTCTTTGAAGATTAAATAGAATAAAAACAAAATTTTTTGATTAAATAACACAAATTTCTAAAACTTGAAACTTACTATTTAAGGCTGTTTCTTTTAATCAAGATGTTCTTCTGCCTATACATGAACACAGTAAGAGTAAGTATTCATTTACATGTACTTTCGCAAATTCTATACTTTTTTGTAGAAATGTGCGGAGAATGCAGGAACAATTCAAAAGAATGAATTCACTTCAGTAAATGGAAGTGTCTACTCATTCCCCTTGCCATCCAGTGAATGCGCAAAAGCCTCGATATAGCCATTTTCTCCTACAATGAAAAAATCTCAAAGACCGAGTTTAATTTTTGAAAAAATAGAGTGATAAAACAACACATTCTCTTTAATACGTGAATGGTGAAACGCATTTCCAGGAGGGGAAAAAATGAACCCATCACCATTTCTTAGTTGCGTGTAACATGCAGAAACGTGTATTCCCATAAGTTCCCCTATTTAACAGTAGCGCATATATATATATATATATATATATATATATATATATATTATATAATAAATAATTATTTATTTATTTATTTAGGCCCAGAGGCGGATACAGAAAATATTTTTGGGTGGGCATGCAAAACTAATATAGAGACCTAAGGAAAAAATATTAATAAAGGCGGATCTGGTGAGGGGCGCACACCCCTCGAGTCGCCTTTGTTCAGTTATATTATGGCAATACACTTCCCCACATAAATATTGGTCCACTTTGTTTTTTCTTAATAACTAAGTTTTGGGGACGTTGTTTATAAAAATTGATATTGTATGTCCTTTCAAAAACAAGAGAAAACGTGTACATAAATGAAAAAAAAAAATTTTTTTTTAGATTTTACTAATGCCGAAAAGAACTAATAACGAGAAGTACTATTTTGAAAAGAAGAAAGCTAAACCTCATGCTTCCCATCTGAATACCAGTGTTCGATAGGCTTTTATTTATTTTTTTTATTTATTTATTTTTTGCTAAAATTAAAATTTATTTCAATAAAATTGGATTTGATTTATTGTATACCAAGAAGAGATAATATTTCAATATGTTAATACTGTTAAATGTAGGGATCTTCAACCCACGGCTCGCGTGCGGGCCGCCGACATATTTTATGTGACCCGCCAGCTCATGAAAAAATACAAATTGTTTCACACAAAAATGACGTCCATGTTGCCTCTGGGTGTGAAATATATGTATTTTATTCTGTTGGCATTTTCATATTTCATAATAAAACACATCTTAAAACTATAGAACCAAAGTAACGGGCGTTACTTTGCACGTACAATGCGTGGGATCGATTTCAGAACATGCCTGATTGTTTCCGAGGAGACGTTGAGGTTACATCTTCTGAGTATATCACTGGTCGAAACCATGTGATTTGACGCCTCTCTTATAATTTTCCATTCATTTTTTTCAAACTTTATTTGTCCCTCAAATAAAGTTTTGGAGGGCGTCCTGAACGATTTACTTTCTCGTAGGCATCCATATTTCGTAAAAAATGATTATTATGATCTGCTCATTATGATATCTGCCGATATCCCTTGAAATTTCACGGACACCTTTTCCGCACGTACGATACACCACAAAATTCCCTTTTCGCGTTCAGACAACTGCTTACCACGTGGAATGGCTGAAAATTGACAATTAACTGAAGTTCAACTAAACCGAATAATATTATTGTGAGATAATCAAAGTGGTCCTATATATATGAGGAGCCCCGGATGCGCAGTGTTCAACTTGACGTCATGCGCATGGTGTTAAACAGACTTATTTGCATCATTTCAGGGTTCCTTGGATGAGGTACCCTTTCGTAAATGCGATTCTATTCTAGGTATCGCCCGGATAAATCTTCTGACACTCTTCTTGACGTTAGGATCTACTGTGGATGGCTTGCGTGTTTTCCTCTTTTTGCCCGGAGAAATAAGCCCCACTTCCCTTTTCACTAGTCGAAACGCCAAAGGTAAAGAGAAGATGATGAAGTTAAATTTAAAATAGACATTTCTAAACAAAATTAGCTTGTGATATATTAATCGCTTGGCATTTCTTGCTTAACTTCGATGTTGTGGATAAATGAAATGGTTTTATTTAGGTCCACTGCCGCATTACAAACACAAAGAAAAGACAGTACAATATAATTATAAATTTCTGCTTCTCAGAACTTTGTGATCAATTGTTTTTTGTCGGAAACCGGGGGTTTCTGTAGTGGCTATAAGGCCACCCCAATAAACATTATAACCTGCATAGTCTAAAGACGAGAGCGCATTTAACCAACAACGTGTATATTTATTTCGACCACGATTTAAAAGTTTCTTGTGCGTTATGGGAAATATAACGTTACAGACACAAAAAGTTAATTAACCAAATACTCTGGAAAAATACATAGTCGCTAAAAACTTATTTCTTAGTGTTTGCGCTGCATATTTTAGCGGCCCTGGGCTGCCGCCCAGCTCGCAGCCGACTAAGCACGGCCTTCCGGAAAACTGTTAGTAGGTAAGGAAGTCATTATACTCTTTCTAGAAAGAAACCTGAGGCCGTAGAAATGATTTGGAAGGCGTTAAGACCCTATTCCCTTTACTAACTGTCAAGATTCTACTCTAATACTCCTAAAAAGTTTCTGCATTGATGACTCTATTTTCTTTGAACATTCCCCTAAAGCGCAACAATTCGAGTTGTAATTGAATCCTTTCCTTTGACCATTCATCGAAAGTGTGACAACTCGAAATAGTACATACTTTTCTGCCTCGTCCGATATCGTAAACCAGGTGTCTTAAACCTCTTTCAGTCCAAGGGCCAATTTTGCTTATTTTTGTAGACCGGCGGGCCGCACTACTGTACACTGCTCCGCATAATTATAGGTACACTTTAAATAGATGTTATTCCTTGACTTTAAAAAGTAGTTCAGAATATTTATTTCCATATCCGAAACGGCTCATCCAAAGAACCCTGAAATGATGCAAATAATTCTGTTTAAAGTCATACGCACGACGTTAATTTGAACACTGCGTATCCGGGGCTCCCCATATATATATATATAGGTGAACTTTGATTCTCTCGCAATAATACCATTCGGTTTAGTTAAACTTCAGTTAATTGTCAATTTTCAGTCATGCCACGTGGTAAGCAGTTGTCTGAACGCGAAAAGGAGATAATTGTGGCGTATCGTACGTACGGAAAAGGTGTCCGTGAAATTTCAAGACATGTTGGCAGATCTCATAATATAGTTGGAAATTTTTTACGAAATATGGATGCCTATGAGAAAGTAAATCGTCCAGGATGTCCTCCAAAAATTTTATTCGAGGGACAAGCAGAAAATTATAAGAGCGGCATCAAATCCCGTGGTTTCGACCAGTGACATACTCAGAAGATGCAATCTCAACGTCTCCTCGGAAACAATCAAGCATGTTCTGAAGTCGATCCCGCACGTTGTGCGTGCAATGCTGAAGACTACACATCTTCTAAAGCCCATTCATAAGACTAGGAGATTGGAGTTCTTAAAAAAACACATGGACACAGATTGAAGAAAAGTGAGTTCCATAGATGTCTTACAAAGAATTATTTAATCTTGTTTTCTCTCGTCCTTGCCCTTAAATGTTTAACCCTTTTGTCTTAGGGCGTGTTTAGTGTTGAAAAAAAAATATCACTAGATGGTCCAGACGGCTTCAATTAATTTTGACACGATCTACGGAAATACCTGATACGTATACTTTTCAAAGGGGAATTTAGGAGGCGGCAGTTGAATGGTTTGTGGTGTTTTCAATGCCCATGGAAAGGTTTCTTTAGCTTTCCCATCATCAAGAATGGACAGCAATGAATATCAAAATGTCCGTAACAGAAATCTTTTGCTTTATCTGAAAAGTTGTGCCACAGTCCTCTCACTTACCAGCAAGACAACGCACCTATTCATGTCAGCACTAGCACAAAACAGTGGTTATGTAGTCATAACGTGGAAGTATTTGATTGGTGGGCGTACGCTCCGGACTGTAATCCTATGGAAAACTTTCGGGAGCTTCTTGTCTTGTAAGTTTATGTAGATAATTTAAATTACGGCACCACTGAGAACTACAATTGGCGATTCTTGCCGCATGGAAGAATTTGAAGCATAATTCCCTCAAAAACCTTGCAACAAGCACGACACATAGAATTTTTGACCTTATTCAGAAAAACGGAGGTCCAATTAAGTATTAATTTAATTTTTCCGTTGAAATTTTTATTTATTAACTTTTGATTCTGAAATGGACCTATATTTATGTGTAAGACCGTGTGTTTATTTTTCATTTCATTTTCCAATTTTACTTATAAAATATTTCTTTTACATTTACGTAAACGTTTTTTCTTGTTTTTGTAAGGATATACAATATTAATTTTTATCAACAATGTATCCAAAACTTAATTATTAAGAAAAAACAAGGTGGACCTATACTTATGTACAGCAGTGTATAAGTCATATTGGGACCAAAGAAAAGCAGCTCGAGGATGGGTTCGCCCCTCACTAGATCAGCCTTTATTAATATTTTTTTTTTCTATTTCTCTATATTAGTTATGTGTGCCCACCCAAAAATATTTTCTGGATCCGCCTCTGTGCCTTAAATATATATATGGCCTGCAAAAGGGTTGCTGGTATCTAACTGGAAGGAGACCCACACGCTGAACGTATGTGACGATGTGTGGAACCGGCCAGGCCAGTAACCTAGTGTCCTACCCCGCCTTCAAGTGGTGCAGGCTGAGCTTTCTATTTATGTGGCAAATTAATATTTGCTGCACGGATAGAAAGGCGGAAGGGGAGGGCTAATTCACCAACCCGTCTAGCCAGCGTGGTGAAATTATGGCTAATTCCTCCATTATGTTGACACACCAGAAACCATGGCCCCTAGTCTCCAGGTGCTGGAGTGCTCCTGATCAAGGCAGCGGTCAGTGTGGCATGAAAGCAGGGGGTGCTAAGAATCACTGGAATGGCCCAGGCTGCCGTTTGTTATTGACCTTGGCAACGTATAATGGACGATCCCTTGCTTCTGAAGCAAAACTTCAGGAATTGGAAGAAGAACTTGACAAGATCAAATGGGACATTGTAGGACTCAGTGAAGTTAGAAGAAAAGGTGAAGAGTTGGTGGAACTTAAAAGTGGACATTTGTTTTATTATAGAGGAACGGAAACTGGAAGAACAAGTGGTGTTGGCTTCTTAATCAACAAAAGAATTAAAGACTGTCTTCTGGAAGTTGAAAGTACATCAGATCGAGCAGCGAGGCTCGTTGTTCAACTAACCCAGCGATACCAACTTCAGATAGTACAGGTATATGCACCAACATCAAGCCATACCGACGAGGAGGTTGAAGAATTTTATGAAGAAATCAAAGAGTTACACACCAAAGGGAAACAACATATCAAGCTCATCATGGGGGATTTCAATGCAAGAATTGGACAACAGGAACAAGGAGAGACATCGGTTGGTAAATACGGATACGGGGAAAGGAATGAACGTGGCGATCAACTCATCGAATTTGCAGAAGCTGAAAACCTTAGCATCATGAATTCATTTTTTAAGAAGAAACCGCAAAGAAAATGGACATGGAAACACCCAAATGGGGGAACTAGTGAAATTGACTATATCCTGGCAAACAAGAAATCAATTATTGAAGATTGCAGCGTACTGAACAGATTTAATACTGGAAGTGATCATCGAATGGTGAGATGTAAAATGCACTTAAATACTAAACTAGAAAGGCAGAAGCTCATTAGGAAACAAGTAAGTAAGAGGGTGGATTTAAAGAAATTAAAAGAAAATACCGAGGCATTCAAGTTGGAATTAAAAAATCGCTTTTCTGCACTGGAAGGACTTATTGAAGAAATTGATATCTCAGAAGCAAATGAAAACATTGTTAAGACAATAGTTGAAACTGCTGGGGAAATTGGTGGTGTAACCTGTAAAAAGCACAATAGCAAATTATCTGAGAAGACGAAACAGCTCATGAAAAGGCGAAGAGATATGAAGGTGGACAATCAAAATACCAGTTCCAGGATTGAGTACATAGAACTTTGTAAAACTCTGCGCAAAAGCATGAAAGAAGACATAAGAAAATTCAACTGTGAGTTAGTAAGGAAAGCCATTGAAAATAACAAGAGCCTTAGGGTTGTTAAAGGAAGTTTATCTGTTGGGAAGAAACACATCATTGCATTAAAAGGAGAGGATGGCACCGTAACAAGAAATAGGGAAGAAATACTTAGAAGAGTTGAAGAATTCTACAAAAATCTATACGAAAGTAACAGTGGATTAAACGAAGACATTGAAATAGTCGAAGGAACAGCTCCTAAAATCTTAAAAGAAGAAGTTTCATTTGCAATAAAAAGTATGAAGAAAGGAAGAGCCCCTGGTGATGATGGTATTACATTAGATATCCTAAAAGAAGCTGGAGAATATGTAGAAGACATACTTGCAAAATTCTTTACCAAATGTCTTAACAGCGGTAACATACCAAACCAATGGGATTCTGCAACAGTAATTCTTTTGCATAAAAAAGGTGATAAAGAGGATTTGAAAAATTACCGACCAATTAGCTTGTTACCTGCTATTTATAAAATCTTCACAAAAGTGCTAACACATCGCCTGCAGAAAAAATTAGATGCAGCTCAACCAAGAGAACAAGCTGGATTTCGAAGTGGATTCAGTACAGTGGACCATATTCAAGTATTAAGAGAATTAATTGAAAGAACACATGAATATGAACTTCCATTGTGTGTTGCATTTATTGACTATGAGAAGGCCTTTGACTCTATTAAAACATCAGCAGTCATCAACTCTTTAAGATCAACAGACATTGAGGATGTGTACATTGACATGGTGAAACGTGTGTATAAAAATGCAAGTGCAAAATTTCGGTTACATAAAGATACCAAAACTATCAAACTTGGCAAAGGGGTGAGGCAGGGAGATACCATTTCTCCAAAACTTTTTACTTCTGCTTTACAGATGATTTTTCAGCTGATAAATTGGAATAACAAGGGAATAAAAATAAATGGTGAATATTTAAATCATTTGCGGTTTGCTGATGACATTGTTATTTTTTCAACGAACCCATCAGAACTCCAAGACATGGTACAGGAGCTCTCAACTAGAAGTAAAGAAGTTGGACTCAAGATGAACCTACAAAAAACTAAGATCATGTTCAATAATTTCGTAGAGGAAACAAAAATACAAGTTGACAACATTGAGCTAGAAATTGCTGATTCATATATTTACCTTGGCCAGCTGATTTCAATGGATGGCAACATTATGAAAGAACTCAACAGACGTATTAAACTTGGCTGGAGTGCATTTGGAAGAAACAGTTTTATCCTGAAGGGGAAATTGCCTTTATGTCTAAAAAGAAAAGTCTTCAACCAGTGTGTATTGCCAGTCCTCTCTTATGGATCAGAGACATGGAGTCTAACAGTTGGAGCAATACGAAAGTTACAGACAACGCAAAGGAGCATGGAGAGGTGCATGCTTGGAATAACTAGGGCAGATCGAAAAAGAAACACTTGGGTGATAGAGCAAACTAGAGTAGAGGACATCATTGTTAAAATAAAAGGGCTGAAATGGCGATGGGCTGGGCATATTGCAAAATGGACTGATCAGCGATGGGCAACAGAAATTCTGAACTGGATTCCAAGAGACCACCGAAGACCTAGAAAACGTCCTCAAACTAGATGGGTGGATGAAATAAGAAAAGAGGTTGGGGTGACGTGGAAACGAATGGCCCAGGATAGACTTGTGTGGAAAGCATTTGGAGAGACCTTCATCCAGCAGTGGATAATGGTTGAATATGATGATGATATATATATATATAAAAGTTTTCCTCGCCCATTCTTGGCGGAAACAGGCTTTGGGACGGGCAGAGCGCCATGTTCCCAAGCCTCTTTTTACATCACTTCTTAATGTGCCATGTCTAGAAACTTCCTGACAATGTGACACGTGTTTAGGATTGTGGCTTTTTGTATTTCAATGTAGGTGTTTGGGTCAATGTTGAGTATCTCCAAATTCGTCGCAAGCGTTTTTGGTACTATCCCTGTTGCTGAGATGACTAACGGGATGATGAGGATCTTTTCCATACCCCATATATCTCGTACTTCATGTCTGAGATCTTGGTACTTGGTGATTTTCGTTGTGTAGGTTGTCTGTATGTTATTGGTGTTGGGTACTGCTATGTCGATTAAGTACGTGGTCTTATTCGATTTATCGACGAGGGTTATGTCAGGACGGTTATGTGGGACTGTCTTGTCTGTTATGATTGCTCTATCCCAGTAAAGCTTGTGTGTTTCGTTCTCATGCACGGTCTCTGGCTCATATTTGTAGTACGGGCATTTTTCTGTCAGAAAGCCAGCATTCGCTGCCAATTTCTGGTGGACTATTTTCGCTACTTGATCGTGTCTATGTTTGTAGTCTGACTGCGCAAGGATCTTGCATCCTGCCATCACGTGTTGGATTGTCTCCGATGCCGCATGACAGTGTCTGCATTTGTCGCTTTCTATGTCTTTTCTCTGGATGAATTTCTGATTGTTCCTTGTTGCGATCACTTGGTCTTGGATGGCTAGCATGAATCCTTCTGTCTCTGGCTGGAGAGTGCCTTTGGCCAGCCAAGAATTTGATGCCTTTTTGTCAACGTGTGGTTGTTGCAGGTCATTGTAGTGCCTGCCATGTAATGGTTTTCCGCATATATATATATATATCATCATCATCATATTCAACCATTATCTATCCACTGCTGGATGAAGGTCTCTCCAAATGCTTTCCACACAAGTCTATCCTGAGCAATTCGCTTCCACGTCACCCCAACCTGTTTTCTTATTTCATCCACCCATCTAGTTTGAGGACGTTTTCTAGGTCTTCGGTGGTCTCTTGGAATCCAGTTCAGAATTTCTGTTGTCCATCGTTGATCAGTTCTTCTTGCAATATGCCCAGCCCATCGCCATTTCAGCCCTTTTACTTTAACAATGATGTCCTCTACTCTAGTTTGCTCTCTCACCCAAGTGTTTCTTTTTCGATCTCTCCTAGTTATTCCAAGCATGCACCTCTCCATGCTCCTTTGCGTTGTCTGTAACTTTCGTATTGCTCCAACTGTTAGACTCCATGTCTCTGATCCATAAGAGAGGACTGGCAATACACACTGGTTGAAGACCTTTCTTTTTAGACACAAAGGCAATTTCCCCTTCAGGATAAAACTGTTTCTTCCAAATGCACTCCAGCCAAGTTTAATACGTCTGTTGAGTTCTTTCATAATGTTGCCATCCATTGAAATCAGCTGGCCAAGGTAAATATATGAATCAGCAATTTCTAGCTCAGTGTTGTCAACTTGTATTTTTGTTTCCTCTACAAAATTATTGAACATGATCTTAGTTTTTTGTAGGTTCATCTTGAGTCCAACTTCTTTACTTCTAGTTGAGAGCTCCTGTACCATGTCTTGGAGTTCTGATGGGTCCGTTGAAAAAATAACAATGTCATCAGCAAACCGCAGATGATTTAAATATTCACCATTTATTTTTATTCCCTTGTTATTCCAATTTATCAGCTGAAAAATCATCTGTAAAGCAGAAGTAAAAAGTTTTGGAGAAATGGTATCTCCCTGCCTCACCAATCAAATTTATTAAAATTAAAAGTTGGGAGCAGAATAACTAACGTTCACACTTTGAATACACTCATAGTGTTGCAACAGCAAAAATAAAACCTGATATTGACAGGCTTGTTAAAATAAGAGGTGTCAAAAACCTTACTAAAAGATTTGATTTCGCTTTATATATTAATAATTAAGAGCATTGCAAATGTTTTATTCTTCAATGCGTATTTTACATTTGTAATATATACATTCAGGCCAAGGGACGGACGCAGAAAATATTTTTGGTTGGGCGCGCAAAACCAATACAGAAACTTAAGAAAAAACGACAACAGTTGGATTCAGGGATGGACTCCCCCCTGATAAACCACCTTTGTTCAGTCTTGATATTATGGTACACTAGTGCGGCCCGCTAGTCAATAAAAGTAAACAAAATTTGCCCTTGCATTGAAAAACGTTGAAGACACCTGCTGTAAGATATTATTACCCTTCTCAGGGATAACACAATTGCCAAATAATGGTCAACACATAAAGTCACTGGAACGATTTTTTGTGCGTTTTTATGGGGGAATTTATTATGCTTAATAATTTTCATATTTAATAAAATTATTAAGTATGGTAATTATACTTTTCATAAAAGTGTTCGAAGCATATTGTGACTTAAAAAATAGAGCTCGGAGAATCAGTCTCATCCGGTAAAGCGAATGATTAGAGGCCTTGGGGCCGAAACGACCTCAACCTATTCTCAAACTTTAAATGGGTGAGAAGTCCGGCTTGCATGACTGAAGCCCGGACGTTTCGGATGTGAGCGCCCAGTGGGCCACTTTTGGTAAGCAGAACTGGCGCTGTGGGATGAACCAAACGCCGGGTATGGGCTCGATGCTGGAGCGCCATCCATTGTCAGGACTAGTTATTGTACCTTACAATGGCTGCATTTTAAAGAAAGATGTAAATTACATTCATTATCACTGAAAATCGTGTCAATTAAGCGAAAAGATATTTCGTCAATATTTTTGAATTAAATGGTTTCATTAGGAGTGTAGTTACGTGTACACCAAGGATATTGCAACATAGGAAGATAGTATTCGGCACTTAATTGGTTATATACCAAAGAGTAAATTTTTAAAATTTCATTTTGATGTGTTAACATCAATTTTGATTTTATTCAGAACAATTTTGTTTGAAATTTTTTTTTGATGAAACATTTATACTTCATGCCGATATCGCCAATTCTTCTAAACCATAGCCAAATATCAGTGTTAAAAAGCTTATTTTTTATGTAATTTTTTAAAATACTATGAATGATCTTTCGTGTAATTTTATCAGTTAAAGGCAATGAAGTGAAAGCGAATGGATGGAATTTTCACTTTAATCAATGCCTTTGGCGACGCATACAAGAAGTTGGTTTAGTGCAGTGGTTCTCAATTAGTTTTTATCACGGGACACTATGTCCTTTTTTTCAGTAGGCGGGTCAAAAGATGTGAAAACGAAATTATCTTACACACTGTATAGTTATTAGCGTAACTAGGGAGTGGGGGATAGTGATCCTTATCACTCCCCTAGAAATTTTCTTATTCAATTAAATACCATTAAGGTAATAGCTTTAACCCCCTTTAGAAAAAATTAGCACTCTTAGACTGTGAGGCTAGTTACGCCTATATATATATATATCATCATCATCATCATATTCAACCATTATCTATCCACTGCTGGATGAAGGTCTCTCCAAATGCTTTCCACACAAGTCTATCCTGGGCCATTCGTTTCCACGTCACCCCAACCTCTTTCTTATTTCATCCACCCATCTAGTTTGAGGACGTTTTCTAGGTCTTCGGTGGTCTCTTGGAATCCAGTTCAAAATTTCTGTTGTCCATCGGTGATCAGTACTTCTTGCAATATGCCAGGCCCATAGACATTTCAGCCCTTTTACTTTAATAATGATGTCCTCCACTCTAGTTTGCTCTCTTACCCAAGTGTTCATTTTTCGATTTCTCCTAGTTATTCCAAACATGCACCTCTCCATGCTTCTTTGCGTTATCTGTAACTTTCGTATTGCTCCAACTGTTAGACTCCATGTCTCTGATCCATAAGAGGACTGGCAATACACACTGGTTGAAGACCTTTCTTTTTAGACACAAAGGCAATTTCCCCTTCAGGATAAAACTGTTTCTTCCAAATGCACTCCAGCCAAGTTTAATACGTCTGTTGAGTTCTTTCATAATGTTGCCATCCATTGAAATCAGCTGGCCAAGGTAAATATATGAATCAGCAATTTCTAGCTCAATGTTGTCAACTTGTATTTTTGTTTCCTCTACGAAATTATTGAACATGATCTTAGTTTTTTGTAGGTTCATCTTGAGTCCAACTTCTTTACTTCTAGTTGAGAGCTTCTGTACCATGTCTTGGAGTTCTGATGGGTTAGTTGAAAAAATAACAATGTCATCAGCAAACCGCAAATGATTTAAATATTCACCATTTATTTTTATTCCCTTGTTATTCCAATTTATCTGCTGAAAAATCATCTGTAAAGCTGAAGTAAAAAGTTTTGGAGAAATGGTATCTCCCTGCCTCACACCTTTACCAATTTTGATAGCTTCGGTATCTTTATGTAACCGAAATTTTGCACTTGCATTTTTATACACACGTTTCACCATGTCAATGTCAATACCAAGGTCAATAACAAGCGACAGCCTGGGCCATTCCAGTGATTCTTAGCACCCCCTGCTTTCATACCACGCTGACCGCTGCCTTGATCAGGAGCACTCCAGCACCTGGAGACTAGGGGCCATGGTTTCTGGTGTGTCAACATAATGGAGGAATTAGCCATAATTTCACCACGCTGGCTAGACGGGTTGGTGAATTAGCCCTCCTCTTCCGCCTTTCTATCCGTGTAGCAAATATTAATTTGCCACATAAATAGAAAACTCAGCCTGCACCACTTGAAGGCGGGGAGGGGACACTAGGTTACTGGCCTGGCCGGTTCCACGCATCGTCACATACGTTCAGCGTGTGGGTCTCCTTCCAGTTAGATACCAGCAACCCTTTTGCAGGCCATATATATATATATATATATAAGATAGATAGATAGATAGATAGATAGATAGATAGATAAAACCAGAATAATAAATAAATCCAGAATAACAAATAAAACCAGTGGCGTAGAAATGGGGGAACACGAGCCCCACCCATTGGATATCAACCTCCGCACTTTACGAGTTTTGGAGGAAAACGTTCATTTTGTAAAGAGGAAATATATATTCTAGTAATGGAATGTACTAACAAGCAGGTTGTTGCAAAGTCGACTTATCAAAGTATTTCACATTGCTTTCCAATACATTTTGCTACTCTTCCTTATACCTTGACTGTATCGGAGCTTTCGTTCGTAATTTCTGAATTACTACTCCACTGTGTGACACAGAAACTTCTTCCAATATTTCTAAAGTGCAGTTTACGGTATCAAGAGGAAATCCAAAACCTCAAAGAACTATTTCAAAAGCTTTGTATACATCAGCATCAGTTATAAATAAAATAATTAATAAAGATTTGAATTTAATTAAAACAAAAAAAAAAGTACAGTTATCGTATGCTACCTTAGCATGGTGGTGAGCCGAAAATTAGATGCAGATTGTCATACAAAAGTCATTTAGTAGGAAATAGATAGAAAAAAATTGATAGAAATTATTTTGCGGCACCGGAATATCTTCTAATACTCGTGACCATGTAGCTCCCAAAACGCGGGAGGGAGGAAGTATCCGTCTGCTCTTAGTTCAAAGTGGAATCAGCCGCTACTTATGGCCTATCTCACTCCGCGCCTTACCACGTGCAGAGATGCCAACTTGTACGGATTTTAAATCCACCTTACGATTTTACAGTCGATACCAAGAATATTGCGTAAAACCTCATCCAAGATCCCCACGTGGAATTTTCTACTGGCCCTTCAAAAATTCATATTTTTATGGTGTTTTGGTTAAAAAAAACAAAAAACTTTGCAGATGGCCCGCACCTTACATGTTTGGACGCGACTCTTCTGACTTGTCCTCTTGTTTCTCTGTTATTTTTTACGTCTAGCTTTATGTGTGAAAATAGCTTTGAATTTGGACCAAAACAACGAAATGAAACACAGCCATAACAAAACTTTATCGGCAAGTGTATTGCGATATATGTAGTAAGGAATGGCTGTTTTACAAAGCATCGAAAGTTTTTAAATTTTTATGTGAACTCGCAGTTTTACCATATTTTGAATAACTTTTTACTCGCAGCATTTTATTAAAAGTTCAGAAAAATTTCCCCGCGATACTTCAAAAAATAGCGCGCGACTTGCGCCGAGATTTTGCAACATATGTTTCGGAATATTTCCCCTTTCGGCTTTCGTTATCTACACGCACAGAGGCTTGCTTATTAATTCAGTAGTAAATTTAACTAATCAATATATTTAATTTATTTACATAATTTATAATCCTATTCTGTGAAAAAACGCCACCTGGTGCCTGTTTCTAGAATTTAAAAAATTGACTTAAAAAACGATTTTAACGTTAATTGCTTTCTTTAATTAATGCACCCCGTTCTCAAAATGGCCGCCATTGCGGGCTACTATGTCCCTCCCCACCTCCAGGAGTACGAACATGTTTTTTCTTACTTTTTGATCATTTTTCTTCTTGAATTTTTTTTGTAATTATAGTGAGTTATTTTTTAATTTGTATTTCCTGATTAATAATAACTAGTATGGTTTATAATAATAACTAGTATGGTTTATAATAATAACTAGTATGGTTTATAATAATAACTAGTATGGTTGTGCTTGTCGGAGTTTCCTAATTTTCATTATTCCTATTTATTAATTATTCTTAAAGGAGTCCCAGGAGTCCTTATTTTATATTAATTTTTTTTTTAATTGTTAAAATTCGTGAGACTAGTTTTATCTATTTATTACTGCAATGAAACTTTTATTCCTACAGGAGTTAACTTTATATGAATATCATTTTTTATAATTATCAGAGTGTTAAAATTCTGGGATTATTTACTCGCTTATTATTTTTACTGAAATAGAAATATTTACCTGGGGCGGACTACGAACATTTTATTAATTGTTACAATTCGTGGGATTTTTTTTCTACTTATTACTACAATGAAAATTTTATTCCTCCAGGAGTTTTATTTTGATCGAGTTAATTTTATATCAATTATCCTCTTTTTTATTGTAATTATCAGCCAAGGTTCGTACGGTGTTTAAAACCTTAGAAAGTGCTGATTTTTTATTTTGGTTTCTAAAGCCCTTACAAAGGGCTTGAGAAGTGCTTATTTTTTATTGCTATCATTATCTTTTTTATATTATTTCCAGTCCTTAAATAGTGCTTATATTTATGATAATCTGCGAAGAAAAATAATCATTTTGCCTTTTTCTTCTCAAGACGATTTCCCGAGTAGAGATGGATCGTTCGTGACCGAACGGGTCTTTTTGAACTATTCACAAAAATGACCCGTTCGTTCAGATTTTTTTTTTTTTTGTGAACTACTGTTCTCCGTAATAGTTCGTTCGTGATCATCGTTCGCAGTTCGCGATCTTAGTTCGTCGTTCGCAGTTAGCGATCTTAGTTCGCGGTCACCGTTTTTCATTTGTAATTCGCGGTCTTCGTCCGTAGTTCACGGTCATCGTTCACAGACTGTGGTCACCACGAAAAGGTCAAGGATGTATCGGGGAGGGATCAGGAGACCTCATCTTTTTCCTGGACTGCTATTGGAGTTACGACTACGACATTTTGTATTCAGAGAGTCTATATCGTATTTAAACATCATCTTTGTATTAATTCCTTCCTTCAAGCATGGTACCATGGCAATCGGTGGTATGGTTTGTCGGTTGTGCGCACTAAAATGCATGGAAATTTATTTCCCTAACGAGGCGTCGGAAACTAGGGTGCCGAGTCGATAGTAGCTTTATCAAGAAAGACAATGTCTATTTTATTTTTTTTCTCTTATTTTTTTATAATATAACATCCCATAGCGTTATATGCTAAATACAAACAGTGCAATTACTCAAAACTCTGAGCTAGGAGAGAATTTTAAGGGTGTTTTTTTGTTTTCAGCGACCCAAAATTTATAAAAGGTAGCTACTTTCATTTTGGTAAAAAACCAAAATATGAAAAACTATTGAACCTTGGTGTTATTGTATAATAAAAGCAATCAGACAACTTTGAGCGGTTTGTAGATTATTAGTGCATGAGCCGGCTTTCGGCTTCGCTAAAGGGCAGCCTTCATCAGATGTATATAGAGCGAATCGAACATACAGCAGATACTATAATCAAGGAATACAAAATGATTATAGTATCTGCTGTATGTTCGATTCGCACAGTATACATCTGATGAAGGCTGCCCTTTAGCGCAGCCGAAAGCCGGCTCATGTACCAATAATCTAACAAACCGCACAAAGTTGTCCGATTGCTTTTATTATATTTATGTCAAGCGGTGTTGCCTACTCAACAGTGTTATGGTAACAAAAATATTTTGGGGGGCAGGGCTGGAACCCCTACGCCATAGGTCCTTGCTAACGCGCGTCCCTAGGCTTCATTCAGGCTCCCGAACTGCAGCCCACCCTTCTCGTTGGCCTTACTTCCCACAACCGTTTCTGTCCAGTTAAATACAGACAAATATTGGGAACTGAATAAAAAGGGAGTCGCAGTTAATTTTCACACACATACCCACATGGCCATGTTTTACCCTTCCCTCTATGGAGAACCATAAAGAAATTTTATAATAGTCTTTCTCCTTCGTGGTAAGGATATATGGATTATTGAAAGGTTAGCTGTATTGGAAAAAAGAGACAAGCACGGTGGTCCGACAAGGCGACCGCAACTCCCAGCCTAGACAGATTTTAGAATCAAGGGGCGCAGTGAAAAACCAATGAAAACCGAATATTACAAAGGCAAGGCAAAAATTGACAGACAGTTTATAGGGTTATATTTGGCTCGTAGTTTCGGGGTTTTAAACCTCGAGAAGAAGGGAAGATGTTAGGGACATTGCTCAGGTGGGGCCGCGCTTGTTTGGTCAGAAAAATCGGATAGGTCATAAGGAGAAGTTATAGTTTAGGGTGGTAGTGCGATTTGTTTAAAATATTGGTTGAGAAGTGATTGGTACGCTCTAGGTGATAGATAGGTCGAGAAATGATTGAGGGATGATGTAGGAAAAGAGAGAGAGAGACGAGGCAAAAGAGCTCGAGAAAACAGCGCGGAAGGAGAACGGAGTGAGTTAGTTGGCGGAGAGAAAGCGAAGAGAGAGGCGGCAGAGAGTCGGGAACGTGACGCGTCGAGAGTAGAGTTGTGATGAGGCCAAGCTGGCTCGCAAGTAGAATTTGAGTAAATCTCGGGAGTGCTGTGACAACAGAGTTGATAGCGACGGGCCAAATTGTGGAGCAAGGGGCGTTTTCCGAAGCAAAGATCCGTGTGCACCTGAGCGTTGATTGTGCACGACTAGCGTTTCTGAAGCAAGGAGCATCAGCGGCGACCATCACCAGCCGAGGCAGTGCGTTACACTGCCAAAGCTATACAACATTACATACCTGGAGCCGGCTTGTGACGCAAGGACGAGGAGTCATCGTGGAAGAGCAGCAGCGGAAGCCATCACCAACCAAGGAAGTGCGTTACACCGTCCAATAGTACACTGGGATACACCTGGAGCAGGCTTGTGGCGCAAGGACGAGGAGTCTTCGTGGTGTACCACACGTGAGTCTTTTCCCTTTTATTTCTCGAATGAGGTTGCAGGGTGCATAGGGTTAGGCTCGGTTAAGTGCCTTTATATACGGCCGGAAGCGGGGGCCCAAGAAAAAGAAGGGACAATAGGTTAAGGGTATATACGCATCATCGGAATCAATTCGGTAATTTATGAACAAATAACATCAGTCAATTAGATAGCCATTTCGGGCTATAATGATGAAATAGATTATTGACCATAATTTACTTTATATACGATCACGGCTGTGTATTTACAATGTTTGGCATTTATGAAATTATTGTTTTTTTTACAAATGTTTCATGTTTCAGTAAGACTGGCTCATTCACCCTTTGAATCCTTCCAGCGAAACTAAAACTAAACGTTTGCTTAAAGAAACTAGTCGTTCACGAAACTAGAAGTTTACGATATAACGATAATGTAGTTTAAGATATTACGATAGTAAGTTTTACCATATTTCCCCCCAGAGCCATAACTAAGCTGGGACTACAGAGGGCTGAACCACATAGAAAATACTTTTTCTCAAAATAAAATATTGCAGACTTTTATTTTAAATTTTTTGTTTTGTATTAAATTGTACATGATAATGGAAATTGTTCTTTGACGATAAAGATGTGTTCAAAATAGCTTTCTACGGTATATCTTGTATATATAATATATGTATGTAATATGTTTTTATAGAGGTTTGAGCCTTCGTGTACTTTATAATAAGGATAAGAGAATTATAGAGAGGTATACTAAAATTTATAAGTTTTCAATTCAAAATTTATGTTAAGAAATTTATTTATTGATGTTAAATATATTAGTTTACATAGATATTTAGTATTATTAAATATATTAATAAAACACGTCAAAACATGAACGAATTTTAAGCCCCTGTAGCTTTCAGAACTCCCCTCCCTGTAATAAGCGTCTAGCTGCGGGCCTGTCTATCCCTCGAAACAGGAGAAAGCCTTCCAGTCACATATAACATTTATTGCGCTTCTTAAAATTTTGTATCTGCCGTTAAACTTGAGGCAACCGCAAAAGCTGTGTATTTTCCCGCTAAATTCGCCATTAACGATCCCTGAATAAACCACATGTGCAGTCCTGGACCTTAGCAACGAGCAGAACAAAACTTTCTCATGGGAACTCCAAACAATTTACCAAAGTTGTGGACATAAACTTTATCAGGATGTTTAGACGCCGCACTGCATTTACGAGCAACAGTTAGACTTCCAGTAACCCAACAAATGTACATTCCAGATGCCTTCCAGATGCCGATGAAAGCAGAGCTAACCAATGTGAGTCTCAAAAGAAGGTCCAATCAAAAATAAGAAGGTGGACCCCTAATATAACTTCTTTCAAGATTTCATAGATTTCATGTAGCAGAGTCTCCCAATATTTCCTGATAACAAGTTGTACTATTAGCAGTCGTAAGAAGCACAAAATTTTCATCCCACCAACTTCACAGCAAAGCATTTCAAGTGTTTGTGTTCCTCCAGTATAAGCTAGTCAAAGCCTAGCTAATGCATAAATGGATGCACGAAACAAAAACAGAAGAGTAACAATCGTCTAAAAGGGTGAGTTTTGCAAAACGTATTCTTTTCGCATATTATGGATTAAATTTAAATGTGTAAAAACGAGACATTATTAGTTTATTGAATGTGAATATTTGCGTATTTTATGCTTCAATATTTCAGTTTGCTATATATGTTATTTAGAAAATAACGCTATAATTTTGTGTTAATTTGGTTAAAGAGAGTTTAAATATATATGTATGTATGTGTGTGTGTTTAACTAAAAATAAAATCGAAAATCCAACAAATAATGCCAAATAACATTTTTTTTCGTGGAAGTGCATAATTCGGCAGACAATTAGGTGAATAAATTTTTCTCAACTTCAATCTTTCAACCAAACAAAAGAATTTTAGACATTTATTGTATTTAAATGTTTAGAAGCAGAGTAATTTTACCAATTATAATTTTAAATCGTATTAACCAATAAGTGTGGGGAGTTAGGCACCTGCATGTAAAGGTTGCTCACAGGGTAGTAAGTTTCAGAACCACTGATTTAGAAGAACTTTCAAATATAGGGGGATTCTCAAAATGTACATGTCCCAGGACCTCGCAAGTGCTAGGGCGGCCTTAGAGTAAGGCGAATCAGGCGACCGCCTAGGGCTTTGCGCCATTGGAGGCCTCGCGCAATATTCTTATAATTATTTGATAATAATTATTTATAACTCCATTAGTTGCATTAATTCTTCTAAACTTTGGAAACTTTATAAAAAATTCAAATGTTTTTCACATTAAAAAAAAACCATTACCAGTAACAGTTTTAAATAGGGTAAAATTTTGTGGTTTAAAAAAAGTATGGAATTACTACACAATATATCTCCGCAACAAAAACGAAGTTTAATTTATGGCCCACGAGCGGGAGGGGAGTATGACAGTTAATGTGAAAAAGGAGAATTTGTAAACAATGTGGGCATGTGGTTTAAAAGGAGACGATTTTTTAGGAATATTTTCCATACTGTCACTAAAATGACTTAAGTTATAACACTTTCGGATTAATTTAAATATTTTTTAATTTCGAAATAACTGCAGCGGAGTAAAAAAAAAAGTGTTATAGTAAATATCACTCTTATTATTTTTATTTATATAAATCGAACACTACGCAGATCAAATTAAACAACAATATAAATCAAAGTTTTTTGAAACGTCGTGGGTTCAGGCCCCACCGAACGCAGAAATATTTATTTTCTTTCGAACGTTTCACCATCTAATCACGCCATACCATCGGCGTTGGTATCACTACGCCAATAAACGTTGATTAATAGTGTTGTTTAATATCACTGATTCTGTTATTAAGGCCTACGTGTAAGCTTAATTTATTTGGAGGCCTCGTTAATCCATCGATCGCATCCCAAATTACCTAACGCGCTATAGACGCATAAAGTAAGTAAACAGTATAAAGTAATTGCCAGCAATTTTGGGTAAGAATAAGCTTTATCTCGAACGAAATTATTGAGATTTGAGCAATAATTTAGATATGAAGCCGAAGTAATCCTGCAAAACTAAGTCACAGTGTTCAAATTAAATATTAATATATTCCGATGCAAACATTTCGAGTCATTCACATCACAGACTGGACGCCGATCTGGAGCCTAAGGAAACTTATCCACTGTATGTAACTGAGGAAAAGGGAAAATGAACCAATCGAAGAAAAAAAGAGGGTGGAATCGGAAAATAAAACCGAAAAAAATGGATTTCGAATATAGCAATGCTTTTACGTAATTCTGGTCAGCAGTATGTAACCCAGAGATCTAGAAAAATTATCGCAGGTAAACGCGTGTGGCCAGGTTGCGAAGAAAAAGGTAAATTAAAATGACGCGACGAAGTCAGCGAAGGAGTTTGAGGGCTACTTTTGTCTGCTTATTGGGCTTGGTTAATATATGCAGCCGTTCATATGTGACGGCAGTGGTAGGAACATAAAAATTGTTACATTCAATGTACGCAAAACTTTTGTGTTGACAATAAATACGTTGAAAAACAAAATGATAAATTGAAACATAAACATTAAACAATATTAACTTATATTGAAGTATTATCTCTTCTTGGTATATAATAAATCAAATTCAATTTTATTGAAATAAATTTCAATTTTAGCAAAAAATAAAAGCCCATCGAACACTGGTAGTTAAATGGAAAGCATGACGTCTAGCTTTCTTCTTTTCAAAATAGAACTTCTCGTTTTTAGTTCTTGCTCGGTATCAGTTAAATGTCAAAAACTGATGAACGAAAACGTTACAACTCAAAATAGTACATCACGCAAATCTTGAAAGAATCTCATAAACTGTTATAACTCAAAAAGTCGTGATAACAAGGGGTTTGGTCTAATAACTGAAACGAATTTTGCCTCATCTGATGTTTTCAAAAACTAATTTTAGGTTTGAAGTCATTAGATGAACACAAAATCCCCCGATTCAGCCAGAAACAGTTTTTTGCGTTTCCTGAAGATTGGGATTTTTTGAGATGTAACGCTTTCGTCGCAAGGATGCGATATAGGTACCATTTTTGCATATTTCATTTTTTCTGGAAATCTTTTATTAACTCAAATGTCGTTATATATTTCCAGTAATGGTTCTACGATTATATTTGCACAGTCCTTCACAATTTTTGGGTGAATCTCATCAATTCCAGTGCCTTTATTTGGGTTTATTTTATTCTATCAAGATCTCATTTCTGCTTATTTTTTCAACATACATCGTTTTTTCCAAAGTTGCCCCTATATAAATTTCATGGTTACCTCTTTTGTTTCCCAAATTACTAATTTCTCTTCCTACGGTATCCACAAGGTATTTATTGATAACATTAGACATTTCTTTACAGAACATGTCTTTACAGATTGTGTGCATTGTATGTCTCCTGTGATAAACAAAATCTATTTATTTATTACTTTTTTTAGAAAGAGGGGGAGGCTTTAAACAAAGCCATAAATAAGCTGGTACGTGACACTTCGACAAGGGTTGACAGCTATTTCCGATGGGTAAAGTTAGTCCTTAAAAATAGGGTTGCCAGCTACACATTTACTGTGGATGAAAACTGGTTCATGAAGTTAGTTTGCGTATAACCGGTTTAAATTCTATAATAAAACATTTGTTTGGCTTCAGAAATACTTGCATATATGCTGTTTTCGCATATATTCGAGTTGCACATACGCAGTTTCGACTGTATATTGTGAAAAAGATCTCTCCAATTTAAATTAGATTATGAGCACATGTATAAAGTAGTATGCCATGGTCGGAGTCATGTACAGTTCTATTGTAGCATCAGCACTTAGAACTTTTCCTATATTCTTAATGGATTCAAAATCTTGATTCGCAGAAATTATGTTTTTGCATTCCTTCTTGTAAAATACTGCGTACAGCTTCTAGTGACAAACAAAGAGGTACTTCCCTCCCAGACATTCAATAGATACTGGAAATTTTCCAAAAAGCGTCGAAATGAATTTCAATTTATTTTTCACTTTGGAGGTGCAAAATAACAATTTGCTTTTTATTTATTATATCTACAGCTTTTTCATCCGAAAAACTGTTGACAATTACAGCGAGTTTGTCAAAAAGTAAGCAATAGTATTGGACTGCTGATATCCAAGTTCCCATCTTGTGAGAATTGGTTGCGGAGATAACGGAACGTCCTGCACCATTTTCTTGAATGCTTAAATTCTTGAAGGAGCTTCCACGAATGTTTTTTTAACGTTGGAAACGAGACATAAGATTTTCAAGCTCTAAAAAATTTTAAGTGCATATTTATTCATTTTAGGTTCATGTTTAGACCTTTTACGCGCATATACGTGGATATTTTAAGGTTCTTTAGTGCATAATTTTAGATTTTTTAGTACATATTTTGAGGTTCTTCAGTGCATAATTTTAGATTCTGTAGTGCATGTTTTGAGAGTTTTAGTGCATGTTTGCATGCACAATTTGAGATACTTTAGTAGTGCATATTTTGAAGTTTTAAGTGCATATTTTCATGCATATTTTGATGATTTTAGTTCATATAATCCGTGCTCTAGTAATGATCTAAAAATACCTCATTTTAAAATGTGACCGTAAAACTTTAGGAACGCATAGCAGAATCAGGCAAATCAAGTTTTTAAACATTGACTAGGCGGCTCAAGCTCCCCCCTCCCCCCCTCGCCTTATATGGTCGACCATAAGGAATAATATGATAGAGAAAAATCTGACTAGGAACATTTAGAATGGGAAAAGATTACGTAACAGTTATTGAATAATAGATGAGAATTTTGTTGCTGGTATGTATGTGTTTTGGATGTTGTTTATTTTCTTGAAAGTCTTTTTGTTGGTACGAAATTCAGTCTCCCCCATTTTCCTATAGTGTAGGTAGCGTCCTTTTGACGATCGTAGTAATCTTTGGATTTTATTTGCTAAAGGCAGACACACCATGCCTATAGCTAGATGCTTTTTACGAGGGCCTCTGAAAGTTAGAGGGGGCGTAAAATTCATTTATATTTTTATGTATTCATTAGTATATTTAATAATATTAAATATCTAAGTAGACTAATATATTTAACATTAATGAATAAATTTCTTAACGTAAATTTTGCATTAAAAACTTACAGAGGTATACTAAAATTTATCATTTCCCTTATCCTTATTATAGAATACTTAAAAGACTCAAGCCCGTCTGTTAAAAACATGATACACACAAGATCTACCGCAGAAATCTATTTTGAAAATATTTTAACGACAAAGGACAATTTCCATTGGCCTGTATAATTATATACAAAACAAAAATTCAAAATAAAACTCCGAAATAATGCATTTTGCAAAAAAAAAAAAAAAAATCCAGTGGGGAGGGATCAGCCTCTCCTAGTCCCAGCATGGTTACAGCCCTGACACATACACGCAAAAGATTAACCCCTATATATTTCCAAACTCTCCTCCGCAATTTCCTGATTGCAAGATGTAATTTTTTCCAAGTGATTTTACGCAATTTTGACTGATCTACTTGTTCATTATACTGGGAAATCAGAAACTAGGTCTTCAGTCTAATCTTTGTTCCCCACACATGCTCAATTTTTGAGAAGTCGTCATTTCCTGCTGCGGCCGAAAGGATTGATTTTCACCCTTGCCTTGGCTGGCCTTGAGGGCCATAAAAACGACGGATTTTTACGACACACACGCTCAATTTCTCCTGCTTCTGCCTGTTGACCCACGATAGAACTGATCGTGTATGGCCGTCTTTACGGGGTTCCCAGTTGGTCCGTTTTTTACGTAAAGGTCCGTATTGGCCCGGGTTTCTTTTTTATCATTTGTTCCCTATTTTTTCACGTTTAACGAGCGCTTAATTGGAAATTCATTAATTAAGCGTAAATAATCCGCAATATTCATATTTTCCAATAGCATTTCCGGGAGCAATCGTGGTGAGATTAAGATTCAAATTATTGCGTAATGATTGGTCAGAGGTGATGAAGCAGGACGTCGCATCTATACTATGTGATAGGATTACAACTCCAAACAAGACAGACAGGGTCAGGATTTACGTAGAGGAAGAAGAAGGTTTAGCATATTTTCTCTTTTCCTCCCTCTCTCCCCCTTACCATACATTTTTCAAAAGCTAACGAATTATTAAGTTTTTTTTAAAATATATATATCCTTCTTTTACACACACACATGATTTTTTTTATTTATTAAATTTTTAAAGGATTTATCCCTTTTAATATAGAAACTTTTGGGGATTTTTTTAAGATATGTTTAATTATAATTAGAAAAAATTTCGCACTAGGCCGCTTGGACTGCGCCTTTTTTTTTTTTTTTCCATGTTCCAGTCCCCAAACCAGAATTCCAAGGTCTACACCATGAGTGGGGAACCCGAGGCCTTATGGCCACATGCGGCATTCTAGGCCCTTAGATGCGGCGTTTTGATCGAATTAAAGATTTTCAGAAAAATCATTTTATTTTTATTAATACGATTCTGTTCGTCATTTTTATTTGTATTATAATCTTAAAATGAGCATAAGTAAAATATAAAAGAGCAGGAGAAGATTTAATGAAATAATCTTCGTTGAATGACTGACATAATCAAAACACATGCGGCCTTCTTACGTTACAGCCAACTTAATGCGGCCGTCCAACATGAAAAAGTTCCCCACCCCTAGTCTATATTACTTTATTCCATGTTCTTGTTTTAACAGGTTGTTTGAAGCCATCTTTCTGAATGTAATATATGTGCATTAACTCACCATCTTTACTTCTGAGTTTATAAACTCTGTAATAAAATGGCCTTATATTCGTTCTCTTTCCTGCTCACCAGTTTTGCCTTGCCGCGCACTTGGTACGATACGACTTATTGTGTGTTCGCGCAGACCTGACGCCTGATACCTTTAGCAGACGGGTTAGTCCATTGCAGTTTAGGGAAGGGCGTCTTGCCGAAACTGGTTTTTCGCGCGGGAAAAACCAGTTCCTCCAAGACGGCCTTCCCTAAACTGCAATGGACTAACCCGTCTGCTAACGGTATCACGCGCCAACTGAGCGCGAATGTACGGTGCCTTATTGACCCGCAAATTTTACACATATATTTTAAGAATCTCGTTTTCTTAATCGAGGAAATAAAATATCCATCATTAGCAATCACCCGGTTATTGCTTTAAACTTCTCCGACGATATGTTTACTTCAAAATTTAAAACTAGCTTTAACTCCATATTCTGTTTTCATCCTTCTCGTGAACGTTTGTTTTTTATTGGCTATATTTTAGTAAAATGGCCAATGTGCCAACAAACAAATTATCCGCGTATTTCTGATTGCCACAGTAATTCCGTGGAGCTCAGCCGCGGCTGATGCGCATTTAAAAGCTATGTTTTAATTGAATTCGTTTTGGGGGGGGGGTGGGGCGGGAGTGATGAGATCAAACATTTTTTTTTAAATAAATTGATTTATTAAAATTGGAAGTTTTTAATATTTTAACTTTTATTTTCCCGCATATGATTGAATAAATGGTATTATAATTTTTTGGTTTTACTGGAGATACCACAGCGCGGTACATAATTTTATTGACGCACATTTCTGAAAGCTGACAAGTTCATTAGAAGAATTTTGTTATAGAAGCGAAATTTTGTTTTCGATTTCTTATTTCACGCTTTATTGTAAAACGAGAATCATTTTTTTTTTTAGAATATCGAGATCAACTTTCGTAGCCACTAGGTTGTTGCAGCACCTTTTTGCAACCTCTGAATCAATAATTCTTCTTTGATGCATGTCACTTTTTTTTTAAACAAGACTATTTGTTATATTAAGGAAAGTTTAAGTATTACGTAAGCACCTTTGGGGTGGGGTTGTTGCTGTTGTGCTTATTTTCCTATGTTAGCCAATGTTAATTTTTGCTTACGGAGGGGGAGTGGGAAGGGATGGGATTCCCCGGCTTGTGAAAATTTATCCGCGGCAAAAAATTTTAATTAACTTCCCTGCTAGGGATGATTATCCCCCCCCCCCTGACATTAGGGGAAAACTATATTCACGTTCTTTACTTTTTTTCCCCCACAATTTTTTAATTCTTAAAGTGTTTTGGTGATTTTTGAGTGATATCACTGGTCCTGGTGAAGGCAGGATGGGTGGAGGAGAGGGAAGTTGGGAAAGAGCTAGATAGGGCCCATTTGGAAATAGGCAGGAGGGCTAAAAAAATAACGGCAATTATTCCCTAAGGGAATAGAGGTGTACTTCTCAGGGAACATCGGATATCCCTTTGATATTCGAAGTAGCCGCTAATTGTTGGCAGGCTGATTGTACGGCGGTTGCAAACATCTTGTCTGAGAACGACACTTGTGAACCAACCAATATTAAACACCAATATTAGAACAGAAAAAGTTAATATGTCAAATGCTGAATTGCTAAGTGAGTTGGAAAATCTCATAAAAGAGTATTCATCCGTATTCTTTCCGCAACTGCCCATTTAATGCTGTAATTTAATCACGCTTATCAAACAGGATTTATCGCCAGACATGTCTATTACACAATTTTTTTATTTACTAATTTCAAAATGCAATGGTCGGCTTGTAGAAAGTGACTTTACGGAAATTTTTACTTCATGCTATTTTTTATGCCCGTGTCAGCTGCCTCTGTCGAAAGATCATTTAGTAAATTACGAATAATAAAAGTTTACAAAAGAAATACTATTGGTCAAAGTAGAATGTGCAATATTGGCTATTGAGACTAATAGATGTTAGTAAAATGATGGTCTTGTTGCAAATAAGTTTGACACTCACGTATTAGTAGCTCAAACTAGAGCTATTTTTGTTTAGGAGAAAAAGAGATGCTGTCCTCATCCCGGATTCGAACCAGGGTATCCGAATCCGGGATGAGGACGGCGTCTCTTTTTCTCCTAAACAAAAATATCTCTAGTTTGAGCTACTAATACGTGGATGTCAAATTTATTTGTAATAAAAAATCCCCCACGAAAAACTCACAAAAATCTCGCCCCAGTGGCTTTGTGTGTTGACCAATATTTGGCAATTGTGTTATCCCTGTGAAGGGTAATAATATCTTACAACTTAATATACGGAGAAAAAAAGGGCGTTTGTTCTTGTTCTCATTCGTCTAGTAGGTCAAGACACCGCGGGCTCAACGCGGAGACCCTGGTTCGAATCCGAGATGAGGACGGCGTCTCTTTTTCTCCCAAACAAAAATAGCTCTAGATTGAGCTACTAATACGTTGGTGTCAAATTTATTTGTAATAAAAAATCCCCCACGGAAAACTCATAAAAATCTCGCCCGCTGGCTTTGTGTGTTGACCAATATTTGGTAATTGCGTTATCCCTGTGAAGAATAATAATATCTTACAAAATGGTTTTGAAAGATATTTTCAATAATTTCGCAAAAATAAAGGAGCAAAAAGCAAGGTTTTTTTACATTTATTCGTTTTAAAGTTTTGATGTATTTTAGTAATAGTATTATAATTTTTGTCAAATTGAATGTAATGAACTGTAGTATACAGTAAAAATCGTTTATAACGACGCTGGTTATAATGACCGCATATAATGATGGAAATTTTACAAGAAGTTTGGTTTGCTATTCTACTCCATACTAAATATATCGGTTAAAACGACATCCTATGTAACGATGAAACCTGCTATAACGACAGAAATTTGGTAGTCTACGTAGATTCTAAGTAGGGAAATTCATATCGGATATAACGACATGACTTGACAGTCATAAATCGGAACCATGTGGATTAGTTATCGAAATTGAAGGTTAGTTATCCAAATTTTAGCCTTATTCTAATCTTGTTTATTTACAAATGCCCCAGAAATTTTTATTGGGAAGAGTTCAAGTATTACGTAAGCACTTTTTTGGGGGGTTGCTCTTTTGCTTATTTTCCTATGTTGGTCAATGTTAATTTTTGCTTACCCGGAGGGAGGGGGGATTGAAATGGCCAAAATATTGCTTACGTAATACTTGAATTTCCCTTACTGCTAAACCTGAATATTGAAGATAATAAACCTTAAAAAACACGTGATTTATTAATTGAATAACACGAAGGTCATATTCTTTAGAG
Source organism: Dysdera silvatica (assembly GCA_006491805.2). NCBI lineage: Eukaryota > Metazoa > Arthropoda > Arachnida > Araneae > Dysderidae > Dysdera > Dysdera silvatica. The sequence continues at coordinate 32,819 of QLNU02009574.1, forward strand.
GCCTATTTTATTTTTTCAGCGTAGAGCCCATAAATCTCTTAAACCGGCACTGTTCGGAAATCATTAGTATAATATAATAAATATAATTCATTAGATTTGTTTTCGACATTATATACTTTAGTATTTTCTAGAATTTTTGTCAATTTAAAAAAATAAAAAGTGTTACGTATTTACTGTGGCTATAAATATTATTTAACGTTAAGGGAAATGAAATTGATTATAATTAAATACATTTTTATTTAATTTTGAAACCAAAAAGTTTATACTTTTTACTATTAAAATAATTTATAAAACTCTACAGTGTATTATACTATAGGCTACTGTGATTTTAAAAAGATATCGTTTATAACGACGATCGGTTATAGCGACCGAATTTGCACGGTTCCCTTGAAGGTCGTTATAACCGATTTTCGCTGTAGTTAGAATTTTTTTATTCCCCCCCCCCCACCTTGTAAAAAAGTTCGATTCGCACCGTGGGAGTGTAAAATGGCCAAAATATTGCTTACATAATACCTTAATGCTCTCTTAGTTAACAAAATTGTCCCATAATTTTTATATATATCATAATTTAAGGAACTGGATTTTATCCCAGATATACTTGCAGATTAAAACTGGAAGAGTGACGAACATTACGCAAATATAATAATAATAATAATGAAAAATATACAACGTTTCTTGGCGTAGTTACAAATTTAAAAGATGGTTCGACGCACGTTTCGAGAGAACAAGGTCTCTCCTCGTCTGGAACTAGCGTGCAGTAAACAACATTGGAGTGTTGCCAACTCGATGTGGTTAATACGTTGTCGGTAGCGGTTAGTGCTTTTTTTCAGGAGTACAGAGATGTGTTTGATGGTCAACTTTCAAAGTGGAAAATTTTGGTCACAAAGTTAAGTAGCGGATGCAGTTGAAGGAGAAGAAGCAGCGGGGAAGAGTTTAAAAAGATTTTTCCAAGCACTACTAAAACTTCGGGTTGATTTATGGTCATTCACAAGTGAGGCACCAAATCTGTGGATGAAAAGCGCTTTTAAAAAATCAAGTTCAATGACCGAAAAAGGTTGACTAATGATCGTGACTTCATTAAAGTTGAATTGATGATCATTATTCCAATAATGAACTGCAAACGAGTTTTGAAACTCTGCATTGGTGACATATTTGGTGTTCTTTTATACGATGTCGTAGGGCCCGCTTGGTCAGGCCCACATATGATAAATGGCATTGGCAAAACACCCGATATATGCCCCAGCGTTGTAGCATCAGGATAGTATCTTTAAGTTGAGAGGGCCGAATTTTGTTATATGGTGAGAAAATGACTCGAAAGTTGAAACATTAACCTCGTTTTATGTAAACTGTAACTTTTTCGTCTTCAATGATTAAAATTTTCAACAAACCGAAGGGTTGGCACTGGGGAATCCCTTATCCTATTACTGTGTGATATTTACAATCATTACTTTGAAACCAACATGTTTTCTTAAATTACGTTTGAATTTTGGATCCGCTATGTCGATGGTATTTTTTTATTTGGAATGGTCCACCAGACGAATTCAACTCAATTCTACCTGTTACGGCAAGCCTCCCTAATAGCAAGTTTCCTAATATCGCTAGCGCCCTCTATGTACGCGTCTTCATTGGCGTCTCTTCGGTCAGAGCATAATTAAAACAGCATGGCATACTCTCAATAATTGTCTTCGGGACAGCCCTGATAGCAGGAAGGACAAATTTTGTCATTCCCGCTAATCCAAACTGTTCTTTTCTTTACGAGTAATTAAACACCTATTGTTGCCAGATTATCGCCTAATATGAAAAATTGTTGATTTGATAATATTAAGTCTAGTTCCTCCTATCGAACCTTCTTGCTTCTTTGACTTGCGATTTGGTTACAAAATAGTCACATCACTGCCACACTAATAGAGAATTCCATAGAAAGGCTTGTATATGATCGTAAAGGAGGAAATGATTGATGCCTGTAGCTTAATGGGTAAAGCACTTGACCGGCAATCAAGAAGGTGTGGGTTCGGATCCCACCAGGCGCCGGAAAATCATTCTTTTCTTTACGAGTAATTTAACATCTATTTTGTTACATCATCGGCTAATATGAAAAATTGATTTGATATTCTTAATTCTAGTTACAGTTGGTGACAGAAGATATTTTGATAAAATATTGATATTCGTCAATATTTTCTTTAAAATTTTAAGAGAAAAAAGTTAAATCGTAGCTTTCTATCGAATTTAGTAATCTATTTGCTTCGGGTTCAGGTTAAAGATAATTTTTTTCGATTTATATCAGCGTATTAGTAACTGAGTTTAGATTTTTAGTAATCGCGCAAAGTACCTCAGCTGGGTGGAGCTCCATCGAGTGTCAGATAGCAACGTGCAAGTTTATGGATAATTTTTTGTTTTGTAAAGAGGTACCTGAGAAAAAAAAAAGTTCCAAAATCGGGGGCGAGGGTAAAAATATAATTTTGCCCCTGCTCTAAAAAAGAATGGAGTGGCACGTGCTCCCCCCCCCCCGGCCAAGTTACGACTGTGATATTTATTTATTTATTTTGTGTTAACAGTACACGGTGTCCTCAGGTTGTTATTACCCCAGTTGCTGACCGCGCCCGTTGCTGCTTAAACTTCGGAGGTTTGACGAGAACTGATATTTCCAGCATTCGGCTTTTGGCATTTAAATTTAACTAATGGATTGTTTGTTTCAAATCACGAAACCATATGGATAAGAGAAATGTGAGGAGAAAAGAATATATCGAAAAGAACTGCTGCACCTGGTATTTCTGAAAGACTTTTTTCATAAGACGTTAAGAGATCCATCTATTCAACTCTCCCACACAACTTTAGAAGGTTATCTCCATTATCTTTGATCTTCCCTTAATGGCAGCCTCTAGCGAAACAACATTTGATAAAGTCCCTTGAGATATTCTGTAATCTTCATGCTGCTTTAGCCTTTTAAGATATTTGCACTGCTTTGAAATACGAGTCTTGCCAACACTAGACTCTCCGACATTAAAATTTCCCTCAAGACTCGGAATTGACATAAATTTCCCCTGCAAGCTCTAAAACGGCGTAACTTCTCCTCTAAACTCCTCTCTTATATCTATAAGATTAAATACAATTTTCTGGCTTAATAAATCGACGTTGAATTCCTGGCGCAGTCATAAACTGACTTAAAAACAAAAGTCTTATTAAATAAAAAGTACGAAGATGCTTTTTCTAATTACTCGTACTTTAAAATCAAATCTATTCAATTATCTTTATAAAATTTTGAAAAATAAAAGAACAGTCCTCAATAAAATAACCAAAGAATCGCCATTTTTAAAAGACCGTTTATTTAGTTGCAACAATTATTTAATTGAAACGGAGATTTTATAATGAACATAACAAAATTTGAAGTTAAAATTTAAGAGCGTTGTATGATAAAATGTCAGATTTTAAGCTAAATTATTAGATTTTAAGCTGAATTGTTAGATTTTAGGATAAATGTAAAAGATTTTTAGATGCAAGATTTTAAGATAAAGTATCAGATTGTAAGATAAAACGTACTGACACATTTAGATGATATGTAAGGTGACTTTAAAATAAGTTTAACCAAGATATTTAGATGATACATATCTCGATTTTAGGAAAGGAAGGAATAAGTTTTTTTCCATAAAAAATAATAAAACTTTAGAAGCAAATAGGGTTACAGTCACGGAATAGGCCAGTCTTAATACTCTTTCCAAGTTATATATTCTCAAAAAAATTAGCAGTTGGTGTATTTTATTATCTGTCCAGGGCCTTCGATACCATTAATCACGAAAGACGACTTTATAAAGTTGAACTAGCTGGTGTTCGAGGTCTTTGCAATATCCTATTTCGAAATTATTTAATAAATAGACAGCAGTATGTGCACTTGGGTGATTGCCGTTCCACACTTTGTGGCGTCCCAGAGGGCTCTGTTCTTGGTCCCCTTCTATTTAATTTCTATATTAACGTTATCTTCTTTTTGCCTACACTCTTTAAATATCTCTGTTTTGCCAATGATACACGTATTTTTTTATGGTACAGAAATTAACGATCTAATGTGTATGGTTAAAAATGAAATCAAATATTTTACAAATTTCTCTTAAAATAAATTACCTTTCACTAAATACAACTAAAACCAAATGCATCCTCTTTACTAACAAAAACAAATGCATTGACCTACATCAATTAAACCTTAACATCAATAACGAAACTATTCCACTCCCATCGGAAACAAATTTTCTCGGCATCACGCTCTAATCCAACTTAAAATGGGGTGAACGTATCAATACAATTTGTATCAAAAATCAGTGAAAACATAGGAGTAATTGGAAACGTTAGTTATTATTTACCGAATTCTATTCTTATTGATCTCTATTATTCGTTTATCTTTTCAATTCTATTTTATTGCCTACTAATCTGGGAAATACAGTGAAAATCGTTTACAACGACCAACCTCATATAACGACGGAGTTTGTACAAGAAGTTTGATTTGCTATTCTACTCCATACTAAATATATCGGTTATAACGACATCGTATATAACGACGAAACCTGATATAACGACGGCGATTTTGTAGTCTACGAAGATTCTAAGCAGGGAAATTCGTATCGGATATAACGACGCGACTTAACAGTCATAAAGCAGAACCACGTGGGTTAGTTATTAAAATTTACAGTTACCAAAATTTAAGCGATATTCTAATCTTGTTTATTTACAACTGTCCGAGAATTTTTCAGTACTACTAAACCTAAATATTAAAGATAACAAACTTAAAAAAAAAGTTATTTATTAATTGAATATCACGAGGGTCATATTCTTAAGGGGCCCATTCTATTTTTTCAGAGTAGGGCACATAAAACCACTCTTAAATCTCCACTGTTCTGAAATCATTAGTATACTATAATATAATAAATCCTAATCATTACATTCGTTTTTTGCATTATATAGTACTTTAGTAGTATTTCTACAATTTTTTCATTTTAAAAGCTAAGCAAGTACTATATATATTTTGTGTGGCTATGACATAATATAAACGGAAATTAAAATTAAATTCATTATAACTAAATACAGTGAAAATCGTTTATAACGACCAATTGCATATAACGATGGAATTTTTACAAGAAGTTTGCTATTCTACTCCAAACTAAATATATCAGTTATAACGACATCGTATATAATAACGAAACCTGCTATAACGACGGCGATTTTATCCCA
>QLNU02009585.1:0-13280 GCA_006491805.2 Dysdera silvatica
AAAATCTCGCCCCGGAGGCATTTCTGTGTTGACCATATTTGGCAATTGTGTTATCCCTGCGGAGGGTAATAATATCATACATGCTTATATACGGAGAAAGAGAGCGTTGTTTCCTGTCCTCTTCGTCTAGCGGTCCAAGACACTCCGGGCTAAACGGAGGGACCCGGGTCCGAATCCATGAAGGGGACGGCGTCTCTTTTTCTTCAAAGAAAAAAGCTCCAGTTTAGAGCTACATACACGTGGCGGCAAAAATTATTGTGTAATTGGTTTACAGGCTTTACCATAAAACTAATAAATTTTAATTATCTTTTGCAGCCAATGGGATATTGGTATTCCCGTGACGCAACAGGTTGTTGAGCATATTGTTGTTAGTAGCAACGGAGAATTGAAAGGAAACAAAGTCAAAAGGCTACGAAGTGTTTCGATTTATAATTTAATGTGAAGCAGTTGAAACGTTGTTTCGCTAATGAGTATGGAGATGCGCTTTAGAGTTGCAGTTGTGAATTTTACTCACTTTTTTTCAGTACTAAAATTGCCGGATGACAAATATGTCGGAGTAAGTGGCACAGAATACGAGTTATTAGAAACTTTATCCAAATTTTTGAACTTCACATACGAACTGGTATGCTCAACAGATGGGGTATGGGGTACAGCAAATGCAAATGGAAGTTGGAACGGCATGGTGGGAATGCTACAAAGGAATGAAGCCGACTTAGCACTCGAGAGATTCAGTTTATCATATTCCAGGTCGAAAGTTGTTGACTTCTCTTTCCCATACCATGTGGACATCGACACATTCATGATCAAGAAAGCTGGACGCTTGTCAACAAATTATTATTTTGCTTATCCGTTTCAACTTTCAGTATGGATATGCGTATTAGTTTCCATAATTGTTTGTTCGCCGTTTTTATTACTACTTCGTCATGTTAGATCCGTCAATTTCAAGAGTATTTATGTCTCCTTGGTGAATATTGTTTCTTCCGCAGAAATGTTGATCGGAAATGGAGTCATCACAAAAGGTTTCGAAAAAGTGGCAGTCAGAACTCTTTTTGTTTTATGGGCATTTCCGCTTCGAGTACTGCTGTTTTGTTTCACTGGCCTACTTCTGTCCTTTCTAATGACACCTTTGATGGAAAAACAAATCGAAACTTTTGAACAACTTGCTGTAGAAAGTCGAATAGGCCGAGTTAAAGTTTCCGCCTTCAAAGGTTCGTATTCGGCAGCTACTATTCAACATCCAGAGACACAATTATTAGCAGATTTAGGAACAAATCTTCTTAAATATCCAAAGGCGTTAGCAAAATCAAATACTGAGTTAATGCAAATGGTCAACGGTGGTTACGCTTTTATCGGACCAAGATATGTTTTGCCTATTAGAGGCGAAGGGCATGGCCATAATATTTTTATATCAAATGACGGATTGGGTATAGCCCCAGTCTCTGTTCTCTTCAGAAAGAAATTCCGCTTCACCAAAAATTTTAATAAGGCGATTATTCGGCTGCAACAAGCTGGTATTTACCAGAAGATATTGAATGACAAGATTTTTAAACTTGGTTTGAAGGCAAAGCTTCGTACCAATCACGATCACTCTTTGAGACCCATCTCAATCAAGAATTTATCCGGGGTTTTTGAAATATTGTTTATCGGTCTCGCAATTTCCTTTGTCGTTCTATTATTTGAGATAATCACCAGGTCTAAAAGTCGTCATAGAAGATTCAAGATCAAGAATTCTGTAAGTGGTTTCCTGATTTGATATCTTCCCGCACTTCTTAAATTTTGTTCAGGCGCTTATGTAGAACATGTTCGAAATAGCCACAAGAAATGAAGTCTCTTGCAAGAAAAATTATTTCTCAGCGTACAAGTGCAATACGCCATTTAAGAAGAGCACATTACGAAGCTGTTACTCTTATAGATATAAATTTTGTACTAACTGAAATTATTTCATTTAATCTCTGTTTATTCCACCAAATTTGATGTTTTTATAGCATGCATTTTCTAATTTTTTCTAGTGTGTTTAAATATGAGAAATTCTTGCACCTAAAATTATTTAATCAGATAAACCGGTTTCTTTGCTGTATCTTTGTATTCTAAACTTAAATGTATGATCCTTGTATTGGCTGTATGAATAGAGCAAAATAATATTTGAAAACAAATTAACCTTTGCGCTACAAAAACAGAGGCCGTTCAAAATTGTATGCATTACCTTCATTTGTGAACTACGTGCGATCTTGAATGTTTCATCTGGTATTCAATCACATGTACCTGTGCATATCTCAAAAATTGGCAGATGAAAAATATGGCATGGAAAATTGCATTGAATTCCAGTTATTAGAAATTCTCACAAAATTCATGAAATTTACATACGAATTCGTGTGTCCAACGAAAGCGGCATGGGATGGTTTAAATGCAAATGGAAGGTAGAGAGGTTGGGTGTGGATACTACAAACAAATAAGCCAACTTGGCACTCGACAGAGTAGGTTTATAGCCTGGGTCCAATATAACTGACTTTGCTTTCTCGTACGTCGTGGACATTGACACAATCATGATCAAGAAAGCTGGATGCTTAGCAAGAAACTATGATTTTGCGTATCCATTTCGACCTACAATATGGATATGCAATGTCATTTCCCTAATTCTGTTTGTTCGGTTTTTTTAATATTACTCTTTCTCCACGCTAATTTAATCAGTCTTAAGAGTATTTGTGCCTCTTTGGTGAACGTTATTTATTCTGTAGAAATGTTAATCGGAAAAGGAGCCATCCCTAGAATTCCCAATAAAGTAGCAATCAGAAATGTTGTTGCGTTATGTGCTCTATCGCTTCAAATATTGATGTTCTGTTTTACTGGTCTATTACTCTCGTTTCTTATGATACATATGGTTAAAAATCAGACTGAAACTTTTGTACAACTTGCTGTAGAAAGTCGAACAAGCAGAGTCAAACTCCTTGCTTCAACCATACGTATTTCATTTCTGTTCTTCACAATCCAGAAACACAACTGTTAACAGATTTAGGAGAAAATCTCTCTAAGTATCCAAAGGGGAAACCAAATTCCGTCTCTGCCGTGCTTCTAAATTGTTCTTTTGCGGTCACGCAATTTTGATTGCCATTCTAATATTTGAACCTACAAGCAAATCTAAATTTCCTTGTAAGACATCCAGTTTCAAGAATTTTTTAAGTAGTTTCTAAATTTGATATATCGCCGCACTTTCTAAGTTTATCCTAACACTTATGTACAGAATTTTCTAAATAGAATTCAAAAATAAGCAATTTCATAATTCAAAAACATATAGAAACTTACGATTTCAATATTTGTGTATATATCAGGAAATGGTTATTTCTAAGATATTACCCATATATAAATTGTATATTACTTCAAAGTGCTTCATTTATTTTTATCGTTTTACTCCAAAGTTCGAGTTTTAGATAGCAAGCACCTTTTTCATTTATTCATTCTTGTGCTACAGGAAACGACACCAAACTCAATCGATGCGCATTCAAAGTCATTTGTAATGATGTTAGGCTGAAAAGTACCGTGGATCTTGAGTTGCTCGTTACACAATGAGTTAATATTGGCCGTGCATGCTTCTTTCAGCGAAGAATTTGTGTTTACTGTGTAATATGTGTAATATGCTTGACATTTAAAAAAAAAATTAAATTTTTCTGCATACCTGTCGCTATTTGCTTATGCACGAGCTTTACAGCAAGAGGATAACAAAGACCATGGTTTGCCTTGGCGTACAGGTTCTTACCGAGAACTCTTAACCTCCTTTGTCGGAGGGAACCCAGCACCGAGATTACAGTGAGCAGTTAGTATGAAAACTTTTATTTACCTTTGGATTTACTTCTTCCCGACAATTGTGCATTATGGCGAGAAAAAAATAGCAAGTTGCACATACATGTTTTATATTTAAACGCATTGCCATAAACTTACGCATCTTGCGCATCACATTATAGGTTTAGGCCTAACGGCTTATGCTTAAACTTATTACATCAATATTACCGGTCTTATGCTTGAGGATTTTGCATGGAGATTACACGTCTCATGCTTAAGGTTATTGCTTACGATTGCACGACTTACATTTAGCACATTGACTGCCGATTTTGCTCCAGCGTGTGATGCGGCCTTATGTCTGAAATGCTAATAACGCTCTGGCACGTAGTGTGGGGTGATGTCACAGTTGTCGGTCCCGCTCTAGCGCGGGAAAAGCAAGGCCCCAATGTTTATTACCCAGTTCAATCGGCATTATGTTTTGGGTATATTTGTTGGTATTGGTGGGGAGAGAAGATTAGAAAGTAGTTGTAAATATTTGTGGTTTCGGATTTATTGCTTTATTACTTATTGTAAAAATAATCTTGTGACGTAAATTGCACAGACGATACTTCTGCAGTGATTTCACGTCAAAAGAAAAGAAAAGTGTAAAGTAATAACGGACGAGTACTCGATTGATTTTAATTTTGTAATAAATTCATTTGTAATATATATAATACCTTTCGCCGGTAGAAGGCCAGAGTTACCGGGCACAAGATTTTGCTCTCCCGAACTTAACGTTAACTTACCATGGGCGTACTGTCTTCAACATTTCATTTTCTATTAAAGTCGATTTTATCCACCTTGCCACTGGAATATATATATCAATGTAATACTGTTTGGGAGCCTAAATTGTTGGTTAAATATCGATAATTTCGAGGTTGGATTCAGAAAACATTATGCCATCTATTAAGCAAACCTCCACCGCCTCGTCAACTAATCAGGTACTTGCTGGTACCTGATTATCTTGTCCGCAGGCACCTGCAGGTAAGTCTGGTATTAGTTGAGCTTTCCTCCCTTCATAACCAATGTGTTAGTGATATAGAAGATTTAAAAGACTCGCTTAATGTTAAAATCGACCCCAAAACTGTTTCCACTCATAAATTTGTCACCACTGATCTTGACGCATATTTTGGTCTTCAAAAGAAAGAACAACGTATGGCAATAGATAATGAAATAAAGAAACTAAGGGGTGATTTTACCGTGGAAATAGAAAATTTAGAGACCAGGGTCAAGATGTTTGAAAAATCACTACATGACCTTCAGAATGAGTTCGAATGCCATCAACAATACACCAGAAGGACATGTATATTAATTAACGGAATCTCTGAGGGTGATAGTGAGATCCACCGACTGACATGATTAACGTCTTCAAGGATAAACTGAATTTAAACATACGGGCTGAAGACTTGATGGATGCACATCGCTTGGGTAGATTAAGACGGGATTCTGTGCGTAACGGGACATCTAGACCAATTATTGCTAAGTTCTTGAAGATGCCTCAGAGTGATGATGTCTACAGCTTCAAGAAAGTCTTAGAGTGCACCGTACTGGTTATAACTGAAAGTCTAAAACCTGGACGTATGGAATTTTATAAAGAATTTCGTGCTAACGGAACGCAATGCTTGACCCAGATGGGTAACATTCACTTGCTTTCAGCTCAGGTTGTGAAGCGTGTATTTAGATCACTAACTGATATTCGCAGCTATCGAGACAACCTTGAATAATAGTTTATTTTTAGCGTTATTAAATGCATCTTTTTCGTTCAATGTTTGTGATGAACTACTTGCCCGCTTCGTACACTGAGGTTTACATGCAGTTATTTTCATCCTTGATCTTAACATATTAACGTTGCTTATATCGTCTAATATGGAGATCTGACGGTGTCGACATAATTCTTCAAATTATTCATTTAAGTTTATTTCCATGATGGTATATCGTGAATAACATAATGATCACTTCATTCACTTTGTTCTTGGATCATATATAATAGTAAGAGTATGATTATGATTTATTGTTTGAAACTGTATTTATTGGTAATATTGTTCTTTTTTCATGATTTAGTGGTGTGATTCTCAATGTCTGGAATAGTGCTGTATTTGTCAAGTTAAACTGTTTAGATGATTTCAATGTTTTTGCGATCTCCATCCACTGAGACTGAAACATTAATTCCGATAATTTAACACTTATACACAAATTATAAAGTTTATCATGATCTATTGTAAATCTGACTAAATGAACCTATTAAAGGAAAATATTGATTTCATACTGTACCAGGAATGACTTTTGTCTTTTGTCAATCATCTGAGTAAACTTATATGTTGCATGCTTGCTTTGGTCTATATCAATGTATATACGATTCAAATGACGCTGAAATATCACAAATATTTTTTACTTTTATTGCCATTTATATACCACTTAAAATTATGCTTTCATCTCATATTCCACTGCGAGGTGGATGAAGACCTATTTATTTTGATACAAAATGACCCCTGCTGCCCTAGCGCCACAAAGATATTTTTAGTAATTTTGTTCCATGAATGGTAGAGGGAAACCTTAAATCTTTAAAGAATATGCCTTTCAATATTTGTAGTAGTGTAATAGTTATTGAAATACGTTATTTAGCTGATTCCATTAATTTTGAGATCTTCGTCCATTGAGGTTGGAACTTTAATTCTGCTAATTTATTACAACTGACGCTAATTTATTACATTTACGTATAATGATACCTCAGCTAAACTTTTCGTGTTGGATTTTGATTTTATATGGAATTAGAAATGACATTATGGTTTTAAAATCATCTAAATGTATTTATTTATTTGTCACTAAGTTGTCTTTGATCTGTAATAAAATATATTCCACTTAAGGTGGCGCTCAAGTAGTTCCCAAACATTTTTAGCTGTTTGGAAATACGTTTGCAAATGATGTCTTACCGACTGATGGATGGAGGTCTATTTGTTTAGACGTTGAATGACCCTTGCTGACCTTGCGCCAGGCGCTATATTGAGCTTATACTATTTTGCTGATTTCAACGATTTTTAAGATCTCCGTCCATTGAGATTGAAACTTTAACTTTAATACAATTAATATTATTCATGTTAACGGATAATGAAACCATTTTCCTTTTTCCACTAAATTTCAATAAATGAGTTCATCCTTTGGCCAGTGGCGCCAATATTGCCAGCCCTCTGATCTGTTTCTCTCTTGTATAACCTCTTGAAATTGATCACTAACCCCGTTCACTACATTTGTGTCACGGAGCAAGGAGACCTGGTTTTATCCAAGTTATTTTACCCCAATATGAATAAATATAATTTATTCTCTGATAGTCGTTCTGATGCATGATGTGGTGGTGAGGTGATTTATATTCACCAGAGTTTCTCTTGCACTACTGTTTTTCAATGGAGCGATATTTACCCCGAATTCGAAATTGTTACTATACATTCGAATGGAATTTTTATAACCTACATTTACAGACCACCAAGCGGACACGTTGAGGATTTTTAACTTCATCCAAAAATTTCTTGACCAAATTAATATAACTAAATCAAAACTCATCAAAATCGTAATAATGGGCGACCTCAATATTGATATCAATTCAATTTATAATAGGCATACCTGTAATTTCAATGATATAATCTATGCTAGTGGTTTTGAAATTACTACTAAATCACCTACTAGAATAACTGCTACCTCTTAATCGTTAATTGATCTTCGTTTACCAATTATTTTACATTAAAATTCTGGAGTGATTGCAAATCATATCGGTGACCACCTTACAGTATTCAATACTATTAATTTTTCAAATCCCGCTCTGAAAAATGTTAAGCATATATTTATTCTTCGCGACCTTTCTGAAAGCAATGTAATTCTATTTAGAACTCGTCTTTCACCTGCTGATCGGTCAACTCTTCTTGCCTTAAAAGATTTCAATGAAGCTTACGACCACTTCTTTCAAATTTTTAACTCCTTTTATAATGACTGTTTTTATTTTAAATCAATCATTAGGATTAGCAGAATTAGGAAACCATGGATAACTATCTTTTACGAGAAATCAGGAAAAATCTTTTATCTTTTTGAAAAATAGGCCACAGGCTAACCTCTCTGCCTTCCGTGCTGTTAGAAATAATTTGAATAAAAAATTCAAATCTGCCAAACGTTCACACATATTTAAATATATTCTTCCTCAATTCTTCTCCAAAAAAAAAAAAATACTTGGGAAAAATCAAATAAATTACTATAGGGAGGAGAAAAGAGTCAGAAAATTCAATCGGTGATTTAAATTTGGTAATCAAATTTTAACAACAGATGCCTAAAAAATTGTATCTTTTAATAACTTCTTTGCAGACTTTCCTTATTGTTTTATAGTTGGACAGTTAGATCGATCTAATATTACTAAAAATTGCTATAACTATCATATAAGTGATTCTATGTTTTTATCTCCAATTACAAATTGGGAAATATTTAAGAATTTAGGATAAATCGATGCCCATTGTAGCCCTGGAGATGATTCAGTCCACCCAGCTACTGTCAAATTTGTAGCCGAATTCACCACATTACAATTCATTCATATTTTCAAATTAGCTTTCTTAAATTGTGTCATTCCCACTATGGTCACTGCACTTATAAGGTGAGTAATTAGTACCGATATATTAATTATAATGATAACGTGAGTGTTTGACGTCTACTTCAGCAGTACATGTTTGTAAAAGTTTGTACCAACCAGCGATTGATGTTGCTACTTAAACAAGTTGTTCGTAATGGGATTTACACAATATAACAATGTAATCACGCTTATTAGGATCCACAAACTCTAATTGCTGGTTAACCTCAAGATTATCTCAATTTTGCCGTGAGTCACTATAGGTTTAAAAAAAGACTGAAAAAGACGTCCATTAAACAAACTAAACAATTTAATGATTTCTAATATACCAAACTATATATGCACTACAATTTCCGGAATAATCTCATGAAACTCAGGAGTATTTTTTTCTGTTGGTTCTCTGACAATAAGTATGCGCTCTAAATATTTCAATTACAATTAACAGGAGGTGTTTGCGTCTATGTTACCTTTTGGTAAAGATCAGAGCTTAACGTTTACTTACTCCGTAAGGTTAAATTCTGGATACAACGCTACAATACGAAATAGTAACCATGGGCGGCGAGAGAAATTAACGTATTAATGTAACTAATTGTTACCTTATGCCCTTGCTACAATTAAACCAACTCACTGGTAAAATAACGCAGTGAATGATACACCCCTATTTAATGAGGAAAATGGAAAGTGACTCACGTGCAGGTATTAGTTGGTCGTCGTCTGAAGTTGCTGCAATTCAAAACTGGAATGACCTCCTGAGTGAGCGGTGTGTACGAAGCCGTCAGTAAGGCTGATGCTGAATGGGATACAGTGTAGGCTGGAAACCAGGATGTCGCTGCGCCACTTCTTGTGTTCTTTCAAGCCACAGGATGTCAAAGGTTGCCTATGCGATATAGAATTATCTCTGGGACAGCTGGACTTTGCTGTGCCACTACTAAACCGACTTGTAGCAATACGAGAGTTCACTTTAGATACCAGGGGATACCCTTAGTTTCGTAACATGCCGTGGATACGAAGTGGTGCCTATAGGCACCTGGTCGCAGCAACTACCTACTAAAATGCCACTGCTCCTAAGGTAGTGGGATTAGCACTTTTCCGGACGCGCTACAATGAACATCATAGGGGAACAGAAAATCTGTTCGTGTTAACTGTAATTCGTATAATCCGGTAAGGATGGTTGAAATCACTCTACTAATTTATTTATTCCATTTTTTTTACCATATATGTATATACACGGTGTTTCTGCACCAAAGTTGCAAACATCTAGGAGGGGTGGGGTACACCTAGATTTGCAATATATTTCATAGGACCTAGGGAATGAAAACCACTCACAACGCCAGTACTAGAACAGTCCAGCATGCACAAATACTGACGATCAATGCATGGGAAGAGCAAAAATGCAATGCCTTAATCATCTATGCACGTAAGCAGCTGACTTAAATTTTACCCCGAGCTTCTAATGAACTGGTTGAAAATATTTGTGCATGCTGGACGGTTTTAGAATTGGCACTGTGAGTGGTTTGCGACCCTAGGTTCTATGACAAATATTGTTCGTTTAGGTGTACCCTATCCCTCCTCGATGTTTGCAACCCTGGTACTGAAACACCCTTTGTACACATATATATATATGTCTGTGTGTGTTGTAATATATTATTACCCTTCTCAGAACTAACACAAATGCCAAAAAATGGTCAACAAATCAAGCCACCGGGGCGAGGTTTTTGTAATTTCTCTTGGGGGAATTTAATTGTAGGCACTAATTTTCGATACCAACGTTTTAGCTCAAACTAGATCATTTAGAGTATAGGGAAAAACGAGACGCCGTGCTTGGCCTACAGTCGTACTAGGGTCACTAGCTCGATTGGTAGAAATGCAGATTTGTATTCAAGAAAAAAAATTGCAATATAATTGAATTAATTACAACCAATATTCGACTTTAACTCTCTTCAAATTAAATTTTGACTTTCGTTAAAAATACATTTTGCCAATAGATAGCGCTACTAATTACAATGCAAACTGAATTTTTGGTCTATTCTCCGACGTAAATCATGTTACATAGAAACATATTAATCCCACCTTTTTTTATGAAATAATTTAAGTCTACATATTTTCAATAATCTGATTTTATATTTTGGTAATTTCTTCAAAAACAAATTTTTTAAATAGACCAATCACAATTCAAAATCAATTCTTAAATATTACATGCGTATTTGAGTTATTTCGAAAATTTAAAAGTATATAAAAAGTGACGAAATATAATTCCATTAAAAACTGTGCTTTGTCCACCAAAAATCGCATATTACAAATTTAGTGGCATTCAAATATTAATGCGGGCTGAATCGCTCTCCCGATATTGTATAACTGATGAACTATTCCAGGTGGTGCCTTCGATAAATAAACTTTTCGTTAGGAGGGCGTTCCGCAATTATTATGAACATTTCATAATATAAATTATATTATTTTCGTGGTATAAATTTACGTTTTCACCTTAATTTTTTATGCTAGATCTTGAATTTTTTCAGCATTTTCTATCCGAGTTGAAATTATCCGCAATTACTGTTTACTTCAGGTAAGAGCGGTCAAAATTAAGCCGTCCTTTCTCCTCAAATCGAATTGTTGGCCACAGCATTATCAAAATCCGATAATTACAGTCATAGTTTTTTTTAATTCGCAAAGACCAAAGCAACTTCAATTTAAAGTTATAAGGACTACGTAAACACAACATTAATGAGGACGAAAGTTGAAAAGAAAATTCGATGGATTTGTAGCTTTCGTTTCTGGCAAACAATTGCTTCAAGTTTGTTATTAAATGTTTATCATAAATCCGATAATTCGAAATTATTTTCGGAAACTAATGGGACATTTGAATAAAATGTAGCGCAGCATGTTACTGGTATCGCGAATCACTAGTTCACACTAATCATTAAACAACTATAGTATAATATGATATACTAATATAAAGAATGCTTACTTCGTCTATTACTAATATGCTAAATATTAAGTAGTATTAATCAAACGGTTACTGAATAAATGTGATCAATGTCAGTGAATAGGATACGATTATACCTATTTAGCTGGCGTTTTATCTGTAAATAGCTAGTGAATAAGTAAGCCATAAAACTATTAGATAGACATAACACTATTTGAAACCAATAACAATTCTATTCCCTGTGTGATAGAATGCAAGCAAACAAGTCACGCAATCAAAATCAATGCGTAGCAATGAGACCTCAGATTAAGAAAAATGTTCCCTTTTACGTTCACCCATCGTATATTTGCATAGGGCTGAATTAATGAATTGGTATTTGGCACGTAGTCGAGGGATCATATTGTTTTAAACAAGCGCTTGATGTGTATTTATTGATTATTCCCCTTTCAACAATTATGAAACATATGCAACCTTGTAGAGCAATCCTCATTTTCTTGTTTCTCACATCAATATACCATTGTGTAACATGTTAGAAAAGGAAAAACCGAGCCAAATAAAGTCATTAAAATAATATATTCGACCTTACGACACGCATAACGTGATCCTAAAAATGCTTTGTAAGTCACGCTATCACCAGAGCAGAAATTTGTATCAGACTCAAACAAAACTTACAAAAAGCAAAATGAAAGAAACAATTCTTTCAATCTACATATCATTAAAGGTAAATATATTGATAGTATGGGCATAATAGTTTTTAAAACTGTTGCGCATTTCGTGCAGGTCGTTCATAAAAATCGAATACCGAAAGGAAAATTAATTGCTCTGGTTTTTTTTTTTCAGACATTCCATTTTATGCGTTTGCATATTGTTCACATGGAATCAGGAAGAAAAGGATAAATAGTAGAAATATTCCAAATTACTCATGTGAAAAGCTAACCTCCCTATGATTCAGCTGGCTATTAGTTGCTGATTATTCACGGATAAGCTCAACAGTGGATTGGCAAAAATTGCGGCGCATTATAAGTGTACGCAACTTTTGTGTAATTTAATATTATATTTAAATAACCTAATAGTTTTCTACAATAATTTTGCCACCAACGCGTATATAACTCAATCTAGAGCTTTTTGTTTTTGGAGAAAAGAGACGCTTTTCCCCATCCTGGATTCGAACCAAGGTCCCTCCGTGAAGGGTAATAATATCATACAAACTATTAGTTCCACGAGATCTGATAATTTTCTTTACTTTTTATTTGTTTTAATGTGAATATTAAAGTCCCTTATGAGTATTCTTTAAAATTTATGTGCTGTATTTTTGTTATGTTATTTAGTTTTTCTATAAACACATCGACGTTTTATGAAGGAGGTCTATACAATGTTAAGAAAATATAGACTTAGTTTTTGATCCATAAGTATTCTATGTCTTCTATTGAGTTCATATCATCAATGTTTTCAACATTACTTATATCGTTTTCTATATATATGGAAATTGCTCCACCTTTTCCTTGCTTTCTGCATATTGAATATCCAAATGCCTATTCCTCCAAGTTTCTGTTTTGAATATAAATTCAGGGTATTCTTTAATTCTTGCAAGATATTCTAGTTGATCAAACTTATTGCACATACTGAATGTATTCATATACAAGGTGCGTATGAAGTCATTATGCGCTTGAATGATTGTCTTGCATTTGTGACTTCATTTTTATTATTTTATCCTTTTTCTTTTAATGTTGAAAATGGTTTTACAGAGATGAATTAAAAAAAAAGCATTACTGTTTATTTTGTCACGTCCTAATAAAGGCAGGAGGCTGTTGTTGCTACTTTATTATAGTTGTATCAATAATATAATTATTTTTGTTGAAACCAATGAAAAATAATTGTTGCCACTATATTCTGGTGGAATCAATAATAGCTACATGAGGAAATGTCGTTTATGCTTAATTTTTT
>QLNU02009590.1:0-19311 GCA_006491805.2 Dysdera silvatica
GTCTCGAGAACGTACTTTTTGTACAAAATATATACAACTTTTAGGCGCAGTGTAAGAAATGCGTTATTTATTGAGTAAAAATACGCACAGTTGCTCTTAATCGAGCGCGTGAAAAGTGAATTTATAAAAATGTGTTATTTTTTTAGGTGTTGTGTAAGAAACGCGTTGTTTACTCTGCATGGAATAATATAGTGTTGTTCTTTCATTTAATTGCGTATTGTTTGAGAGGGAGGATGAATAAATAAGATTTCTGCCGGATTTTAACGATGTCGAATCGAGTCTGGCGTTCTGCGCATCGGATAGACTTGCGCGTGAACTTGGAAAAAAAAAAAAAAAAAAAAAAAGAAGAAGAAGAAGAAGAAGAGGAAGAAGAAAAAGAAGAAAAAGGAGGGCAACTTTTGTTTCCCGCTTGCACCCCATAGACTTCCTGTGTCAGGGCCGATTCCGGGGGTTCAAGGCCCTTCTCGGAAATCGTTTCTTATTTGCTAAAAAGACCCATATACCCATAGGAATGGAAAGGTGTTTCGGTATTAAGCCAGAGGCACCAACAGGAGCAACAAACAAACGAACAAACAAACACTTCCTTGTTAACAGTGGCTGGTCCAACGTCAGTGGAGACCTCCTCAACATCAATCACCATACAAACATGCAGGTCTCGAGAACGTATATTTTATGTTGTGAGCCCGGAAACGTCTTCAGATTAACACGGCTCTTTCTGTTCGCGGTCACCTTTGACCCCTCCGTGGTTAAAAAAAGTAAAGAAAGTGCATATCGGGAATAGAACGCACGACCCAAACAAAACACGAACCTGAAGACCGCGTTCTGTGCCATCGTACGAACTAGTAACCGTGTTTCCTCCCAGTTCTAGGGTACAGGTGCATTCCATGGCGATTAGTCACAGCCATTCGCATACGGGGTATTCTGTTTTTGTTTCATACTTTGCCGTGATTTATTTCTTCGTTACCTCGTATTTTCAAACAAAGTGTTATTTCCTCGCGATAATGTGAAAGGCAAAAAGAAAAAAAGTGCCTTTTCATTTTGCCTACTCATCTTTTAAATTCCTTCTATTTGCTTTTATATCGCTCGCTTTCACAAGCGTCTTTCTTCTTTCGGTTAGAATAACCGAAAGGGAATTCCACCCCAACAATCAGACAATCCCAATCCAAAGCCCAAATCTTACTTTTTCAAGTAGAAGCAGACAGAAGAAAAGGACAATCCAAGTACTGCCGAAAATCCGACTGCACCACCGTTGAAGTAAGCGACAGTCTCGGTACTCATAAGAGAAGCCACAAACGGGTACAGGAGTTTGGTAATTCCATCAAACATCTTTAAGACGTTCAATGTTCCTACCAAGTTCCCGACCCCGTGGTTTTCAATGAGCACCAAGACGGGCACAGCCTTCAACACCCCATTGGCGACCCCACCGAGGATGGAAAAAATCACCAGCCACCAGAAAGCCCCACAAAGATGAGGTAGTCCAGCACAAACTGCTGCCACAAACAGGGCAGCTGAGTACTCAGCAAAGTGGGGGAAGGGAGAACGCCGAGCCGCAAGCCCGTAAACCATTGTCCTGGCTAATTCTCCGAAGATGGCAATAATGGGTATCCAACCAGCATCATCCGTTCCCAAGTCGATCGCGTTAGCTCGTCTAGCAGCTGAGCTCGTAAAACAAGAGTCCCCGAAGCCCAGGGTGATGCAAATAGCAACAACCAAAACGAACCGAACATTGACAAGGAAACCGAAACCCATCTTCCCCATCAACAACCTCCAAAAACGGACAAAGATGTTGGCTGATTCCACGACTTCATCGTCTTCGACTTGGGGAGTGTCTTCAATAGGCACTTCCTTCGTCTCAGAAATAAAGTGATCCTCGGGATTTCCAAACACCCTAAGCCCCAGAAACAAGATAGCCAAAAACATGCCAGACCAAACGAGCCATGTGCCGCTGAAACCAACAGCCCCAATAAGGACTTGAACCCAATTTCCCGAAGCCAGCCCACCAAGGATGATTCCAACCTTGTTGATACACATAGCCAAGGGACGCTTAGACGTGAAATACTTCTTCAAACAGTCGAGAGCCGTAGTATTAGCCAAAGCCAAACCAAGACCTAGAAACACACTGAGCAAACGCGTAACGGGACCGATTGAAGCTGCGAAGGATCCGAGGGACATGGCTAAGGCACAAAGGAAATATCCTAGAGCAACCGTAGCACGATGTCCAAAGCGTTCCAAAAACATGCTACTCAACGGTGCAAGAAGCAACGGTAAAGTGGTTGGACCAGCTTTAATCCAAGCAGAATCACCAATACCCGAAGACGAGAATTCCTTGAGCACAGCTGCAAGGGATGCTCTGGTGTAACCAGCCGACAAGAAGGAAATCACGAAGCAGGCAGCAGCAACAGCCCAACCAAAGCCACCATCGGGAGCAACAAGCACTTCCTTGGTAACAGTGGCCGGCCCCATGTCGCTGGAAACCTCATCAACATCAATCACCACACCAACCTCAAAGTCTTCAGGCAAGACTTCCAAAACAACAATCTCATCAGCATCCTCCTCCATCACGACAGAAACATCATCCTTCCTAGCAACAACAGCCATTACCCCAATAAACACAGGGGTAAACTCCGGAGACAAAAGAAGAAAGAGCGTTCTGGTAATGGAAAGAGCAAAAATCAGAGAGCAAGTGAAGCCTCTCGGCCCAGGGTCCCCTTTTTATACCGGGAAAATATGGGGAAAAACCCAGCGGGAACCAATCAGATTCGACCTGAGAAATATTGAGTGCGGGATGAGTTTGACCCGACGGGACACTTATCCCGCACTCGGTTATAAACAAAACAATCAACTACATTAAATATATCAAAAATAGCAGTCTCAACATCAATGATCAGGACAGGAAACAAACCCTCATTTATTTTTATATCTTAATTTTGATCGTCGTTCAACTTTCACATTTGAAAGAAAATAATCACCGTCCGCGATCAGAAACGAACATACGACTCAAACGAAACCTCACTCGGGCACTTAATTCTTCTCGACAACGTAATAGAAACAGGCCGAGGACCCGAGAACGTACTTTTTGTACTAAATATATACAACTTTTAGGCGCTGTGTAAGAAATGCGTTATCTATTGAATAAAAATATGCACAGTTGCTCTTAATCAAGCGCGTGAAAAGTGAATTTATAAAAATGTGTTATTTTTTAGGTGTTGTGTAAGAAACACGTTGTTTACTGTGCATGGAATAATATAGTGTCGTTCTTTCATTTAATTGCGTATTGTTTGAGAGGAAGGATGAATAAATAAGATCTCTGACGGATTTTAACGATGTCGAATCGAATCTGGTGTCTTGCGCGTGAACTTAAAAAAAGAAGAAGAAGAAGAAGAAGAAGAAGCCGCAGAAGGAGGGCAATTTTTGTTTCCCGCTTGCACCCCTTAGACTTCCTGTGTCAGGACCGATTCCGGGGGTTCAAGGCACTTCTCGGAAATCGCTTCTTATTTGCTAAAGAGACAGACACACAGACAGACACCCATAGGTATGGAAGGCTATTTCGGCCAAAGACAACAACAAACAAACACTTCCTTGTTAACAGGGGCTGGTCCCACGTCAGTGGAGACTTCCTCGACATCAATCACTATACCAACATCCAGGTCATGGGAACGTATATTTTATATTCTGTTGTGAGCCCGGAAACGTCATCAGATTAACGCGGCTCCTTATATTCGCGGTCACCTTTGCCCTCCGTGGTTAAAACGGAAAGAAAGTGTATATCGGGAAGAGAACGCACGACCAAAACAAAACACGAATCTGAAGACCGCGTACTGTGCAATCGGACGAACCAGAAACCGTGTTTCCACCGAGTTCAAAGGTACTGGTGCATTCCATGGCAATTAGTCACAGCCATTCGCATACGGGTTATTCTGTTTTTGTTCCATACTTTGCTGTGCATTCTTTGTTACCTCATATTTTCAAACAAAATGGTATTTCCTCACGATAATGTGTAAGGCAGGAAAAAAAAAAAAAAAGGAAAACCTTTCCTTTTTAACTACTGATCTTTTAAATTCCTTCTATTTGTTTTTATATCGCTCGCTTTC
This sequence comes from Dysdera silvatica, assembly GCA_006491805.2. NCBI lineage: Eukaryota > Metazoa > Arthropoda > Arachnida > Araneae > Dysderidae > Dysdera > Dysdera silvatica. Next base: position 4,092 of record QLNU02009590.1, read on the forward strand.
ACAAGCTTCTTTCTTCTTTCGGTTAGAATAACCGAAAGGGAATTCCACCCCAACAATCAGACAATCCCAATCCAAAGCCCAAATCCTACTTTTTCAAGTAGAAGCAGACAGAAGAAAAGGACAATCCAAGTACTGCCGAAAATCCGACTGCACCACCATTGAAGTATGCGACAGTCTCGGTACTCATAAGAGAAGCCACAAACGGGTACAGGAGTTTGGTAATTCCATCAAACATCTTTAAGACGTTCAATGTTCCTACCAAGTTCCCGGCCCCGTGGTTCTCAATGAGCACCAAGACAGGCACAGCCTTCAACACCCCATTGGCGACCCCACCGAGGATGGAAAAAATCACCAACAACCAGAAAGCCCCACAAAGGTGAGGTACTCCAGCACAACCTGCTGCCACAAACAGGGCAGCTGAGTACTCAGCAAAGTGGGGGAAGGGAGAACGCCGAGCCGCAAGCCCGTAAACCATTGTCCCGGCTAATTCTCCGAAGATGGCAATAATGGGCATCCAACCAGCATCATCCGTTCCCAAGTCGATCGCATTAGCTCGTTCAGGCAGCTTGGAGCTTCGTAAAACAAGAGTTCCGAAGCCCAGGGTGATAAATAGCAACAACCAAAACGAACCGAACATTGACAAGGAAACCGAAACCCATCTTCCCCATCAACAACTCCTCCAAAACGGACAAAGATGTTGGAAGATTCCACGACTTCATCGTCTTCGACTTGGGGAGTGTCTTCAATAGGCACTTCCTTCGTCTCAGAAATAAAGTGATCCTCTGGATTTCCAAACACCCTAAGCCCCAGAAACAAGATAGCCACAAACATGCCAGACCAAACGAGCCATGTGCCGATGAAACCAACAGCCCCAATAAGGACTTCCACCCAATTTCCCGAAGCCAGCCCACCAAGGATGATCCCAACCTTGTTGATACACATGGCCAAGGGACGCTTAGACGTGAAGTACTTGTTCAAACAGTCGAGAGCCGTGGTATTAGCCAAAGCCAAACCAAGACCTAGAAACACACTGAGCAAACTCGTAACGGGACCAATTGAAGCTGCGAAGGATCCGAGGGACATGGCTAAGGCAAAAAGGAAATATCCTAGAGCAACCGTAGCGCGATGTCCAAAGCGTTCCAAAACATGCTACTCAACGGTGCAAGAAGCTGCGTAAAGTAGTTGGACCAGCTTTAATCCAAGCAGAATCACCAACACCCGAAGACGAGAATTCCTTGAGCACAGCTGCAAGGAATGCTCTGGTGTAACCAGCCGACAAGAAGGAAATCACGAAGCAGGCAGCAGCAACAGCCCAACCAAAGCCACCATCGGGAGCACCAAGCACTTCCTTGGTGACAGTGGCCGGCCCCATGTCGATGGAAACCTCATCAACATCAATCACCACACCAACCTCAAAGTCTTCAGGCAAGACTTCCAAAACTATAATCTCATCAGCATCCTCCTCCACCACGACAGAAACATCATCCTTCCTAGCAACGACAGCCATTAATCCCAATAACCACAAGGGTAAACTCCGGAGACAAAAGAGGAAAGAGCGTTCTGGTAATCGACAGAGCGAAAATCAGAGAGCAAGTGAAGCCTCTCGGCCCAGGGTTCCCTTTTTATACCCGGGAAGATGGGGAAAACCCGGCGAGAACCAATCAGATTCGACCTGACAAATATTGAGTGCGGGATGAGTCTGACCCGACGGGGAGCTCATCCCGCACTCGGTTATAACCAAAACAATAAATTATATGAGATATGTCGAAAATAGCAGTCTCAACATCAATAATCAGGACAGGAAAGAAAACCTTATTTATTTTTATATCTGAATTTTGATTGTCCCTCAATCCTTCACATTTGAAAGAAAATAATCACCGTCCGCGTTGAGAAACGAGTTTCTACGGGCTCAAACCGAAACCAACTTCGGAACCCTTAATTTACAAACATAATAGAAACAGGACGAGGTCTCGAGTGCTGCGCAAAGAACGTACTTTATGTACAAAATATATACAAATTTTAGTCGTTGTTTAAGAAATGTTCTATTTATTGAGTAAAGATATGTAAAGTTGTTCTCAACCAAGCGCGCGAAAAGTGAATTTATAAAAATGTGTTATTTTTTAGGTGTTGCGTAAGAAACACGTTGTTTACTGCATGAAACAATACAGTGTTGTTCTTTCGTTTAATTATGTATTGTTTGAGAGGAAGGATGAATAAATAAGATCTCTGACGGATTTTAACGATGTCGAATCGAATCTGGTGTCTTGCGCGTGAACTTAAAAAAAAAGAAAGAAGAAGAAGAAGAAGAAGAAGAAGAAGAAGAAGAAGCCGCAGAAGGAGGGCAATTTTTGTTTACCGCTTGCACCCCTTAGACTTCCTGTGTCAGGACCGATTCCGGGGGTTCAAGGCACTTCTCGGAAATCGTTTCTTATTTGCTAAAGAGACAGACACACAGACAGACACCCATAGGTATGGAAGACTATTTCGGCCAAAGACACCAACAAACAAACACTTCCTTGTTAACAGGGGCTGGTCCCACGTCAGTGGAGACTTCATCGACATCAATCACCATACCAACATCCAGGTCATGGGAACGTATATTTGATATTCTGTTGTGAGCCCGAACGTCATCAGATTAACACTGCTCCTTATATTCGCGGTCACCTTTGGCCCTCCGTGGTTAAAAAAAAGGAAAGAAAGTGTATATCGGGAAGAGAACGCACGACCCAAACAAAACACGAATCTGAAGACCGCGTTCTGTGCCATCGGACGAACCAGAAACCGTGTTTCCACCGAGTTCAAAGGTACTGGTGCATTCCATGGCACTAGGTCACAGCCATTCGCATACGGGTTATTCTGTTTTGTTCCATACTTTGCTGTGCATTCTTGTTACCCATATTTCAAACAAAGTGTTATTTCCTCGCGATAATGTGTAAGGAAAAAAGAAAAGAAATACCTTTTCATTTTGCCTACTCATCTTTTAAATTCCTTCTATTTGCTTTTATATCGCTCGCTTTCGCAAGCGTCTTTCTTCTTTCGGTTAGAATAACCGAAGGGGACTTCCACCCCAACAATCAGACAATCCCAATCCAAAGCCCAAATCCTACTTTTTCAAGTAGAAGCAGACAGAAGAAAAGGACAATCCAAGTACTGCCGAAAATCCGACTGCACCACCGTTGAAGTAAGCGACAGTCTCGGTACTCATAAGAGAAGACACAAACGGGTACAGGAGTTTGGTAATTCCATCAAACATCTTTAAGACGTTCAATGTTCCTACCTGTTCTGACCCCGTGGTTCTCTCAATGAGGGCACCAAGACAGGCACAGCCTTCAACACCCCATTGGCGACCCCACCGAGGATGGAAAAATCACCACCGAACCAGAAAGCCCCACAAAGATGAGGTACAGCACAAACTGCTGCCACAAACAGGGCGGCTGAGTACTCAGCAAAGTGGGGAAAGGGAGAACGCCGAGCCGCAAGCCCGTAAACCATTGTCCCGGCTAATTCTCCGAAGATGGCAATAATGGGTATCCAACCAGCATCATCCGTTCCCAAGTCGATCGCGTTAGCTGTCTAGCAGCTGAGCTCGTAAAACAAGAGTTCCCGAAGCCCAGGGTGATGCAAATAGCAACAACCAAAACGAACCGAACATTGACAAGGAAACCGAAACCCATCTTCCCCATCAACAACCTCCAAAAACGGACAAAGATGTTGGCCGATTCCACAACTTCATCGTCTTCGACTTGGGGAGTGTCTTCAATAGGCACTTCCTTCGTCTCAGAAATAAAGTGATCCTCGGGATTTCCAAACACCCTAAGCCCCAGAAACAAGATAGCCACAAACATGCCAGACCAAACGAGCCATGTGCCGCTGAAACCAACAGCCCCAATAAGGACTTCCACCCAATTTCCCGAAGCCAGCCCACCAAGGATGATCCCAACCTTGTTGATACACATGGCCAAGGGACGCTTAGACGTGATGTACTTCTTCAAACAGTCGAGAGCCGTAGTATTAGCCAAAGCCAAACCAAGACCTAGAAACACACTGAGCAAACTCGTAACGGGACCGATTGAAGCTGCGAAGGATCCGAGGGACATGGCTAAGGCACAAAGGAAATATCCTAGAGCAACCGTAGCACGATGTCCAAAGCGTTCCAAAACCAAGCTACTCAACGGTGCCAGAAGCAACGGTAAAGTAGTTGGACCAGCTTTAATCCAAGCAGAATCACCAATACCCGAAGACGAGAATTCCTTGAGCACAGCTGCAGGAATGCTCTGGTGTAACCAGCCGACAAGAAGGAAATCACGAAGCAGGCAGCAGCAACAGCCCAACCAAAGCCACCATCGGGAGCAACAAGCACTTCCTTGGTGACAGTGGGCGGCCCCATGTCGATGGAAACCTCATCAACATCAATCACCACACCAACCTCAAAGTCTTCAGGCAAGACTTCCAAAACAACAATCTCATCAGCATCCTCCTCCACCAAGACAGAAACATCATCCTTCCTAGCAACGACAGCCATTAATCCCAATAACCACAAGGGTAAACTCCGGAGACAAAAGAAAAAAGAGCGTTCTGGTAATCGACAGAGCGAAAATCAGAGAGCAAGTGAAGCCTCTCGGCACAGGGTCCCCTTTTTATACCCGGAAACATGGGAAAAACCCAGCGAGAACCAATCAGATTCGATCTGAGAAATATTGGGTGCGGGATGAGTCTGACGGGACCCTCATCCCGCACTGATTCCTCGGCGCTCAAAACAATCAGTACGTTAAATATATCCAAAAAGCCGCGGCCTCAAGATCAGCCAATCAGGACAGGAAATAAACCCTCATTTATTTTTATATCATAATTTTGATCGTCGTTCAACTTTCACATTTGAAAGGAAATAATCACCGTCCGCGCTGAGAAGCGAACATACGACTCAAACGAAACCTCACTCGGACATTTCATTCTTCTCGCAAACATAATGAAACTGGCCGTGGTCTCGAGTACGTACTTTTGTACAAAATATATACAACTTTGGAAAGCGCAGTGTAAGAAATGCGTTATTTATTGAGTAAAAATACGCCTTGCAGCTGCTCCTGAGTCAGGCGCGTGAAAAGTGAATTTATAAAAAATGTTATTTTGGGTGTTGTGTAAACGTTGTTTACTCTGCATGGAATAATATAGTGTTGTTCTTTCATTTAATTGCGTATTGTTTGAGAGGAAGGATGAATAAATACGATTTCTGCCGGATTTTAACGATGTCGAATCGAGTCTGGTGTTCTGCGCATCGGATAGACTTGCGCGTGAACTTAAAAAAAAAAAAAGAAGAAGAAGAAGAAGAAAAAGGAGGGCAACTTTTGTTTCCCTCTTGCACCCCATAGACTTCCTGTGTCAGGGCCGATTCCGGGGGTTCAAGGCCCTTCTCGGAAATCGTTTCTTATTTGCTAAGAAGAGCCATATACCCATAGGAATGGAAAGGTATTTCGGTATTAAGCCAGAGAGGGAAGGCGCAGCGAACAACAAATAAAACGAACAAACAAGCACTTCGCTTGTTAACGGTAGTGGTCCAGCGTCAGTGGAGACCTCCTCAACATCAATCACCATACAAACATGCAGGTCATGAGAACGTATATTTTACGTTGTGAGCCCGGAAACGTCTTCAGATTAACACGGCTCTTTCTGTTCGCGGTCACCTTTGCCCCTCCGTGGTTAAAAAAGGGAAGAAAGTGTATATCGGGAATAGAACGCACGACCCAAACAAAACACGAACCCGAAGACCGCGTTCTGTGCCATCGTACGAACTAGTAACCGTGTTTCCTCCCAGTTCTAGGGTACAGGTGCATTCCATGGCGATTAGTCACAGCCATTCGCATGCGGGTTATTCTGTTTTCGTTTCATACTTTGCCGTGATTTATTTCTTCGTTACCTCGTATTTTCAAACAAAGTGTTATTTCCTCGCGATAATGTGTAAAGGCAAAATGAAAAGAAATACCTTTTCATTTTGCCTACTCATCTTTTAAATTCCTTCTATTTGTTTTTATATCGCTCGCTTTCACAAGCTTCTTTCTTCTTTCGGTTAGAATAACCGAATGGGAATTCCACCCCAACAATCAGACAATCCCAATCCAAAGCCCAAATCTTACTTTTTCAAGTAGAAGCAGACAGAAGAAAAGGACAATCCAAGTACTGCCGAAAATCCAACTGCACCACCGTTGAAGTAAGCGACAGTCTCGGTACTCATAAGAGAAGCCACAAACGGGTACAGGAGTTTGGTAATTCCATCAAACATCTTTAAGACGTTCAATGTTCCTACCAAGTTCCCGACCCCGTGGTTTTCACTGAGCACCAAGACGGGCACAGCCTTCAACACCCCATTGGCGACCCCACCGAGGATGGAAAAAATCAACAGCAACCAGAAAGCCCCACAAAGATGAGGTAGTCCAGCACAAACTGCTGCCACAAACAGGGCAGCTGAGTACTCAGCAAAGTGGGGGAAGGGAGAACGCCGAGCCGCAAGCCCGTAAACCATTGTCCTGGCTAATTCTCCGAAGATGGCAATAATGGGTATCCAACCAGCATCATCCGTTCCCAAGTCGATCGCGTTAGCTCGTCTAGCAGCTGAGCTCGTAAAACAAGAGTTCCCGAAGCCCAGGGTGATGCAAAAAGCAACAACCAAAACGAACCGAACATTGACAAGGAAACCGAAACCCATCTTCCCCATCAATAACCTCCAAAAACGGACAAAGGTGTTGGCCGATTCCACAACTTCATCGTCTTCGACTCGGGGAGTGTCTTCAATGGGCACTTCCTTACTCTCGGAAATAAAGTGATCCTCGGGATTTCCAAACACCCTGAGCCCCACAAACAAGCCAGACAAAACGAGCCATGTGCCGCTGAAACCAACAGCCCCAATAAGGACTTCCACCCAATTTCCCGAAGCCAGCCCACCAAGGATGATTCCAACCTTGTTGATACACATAGCCATGGGACGCTTAGACGTGAAGTACTTCTTCAAACAGTCGAGAGCCGTAGTATTAGCCAAAGCCAAACCAAGACCTAGAAACACACTGAGCAAACTCGTAACGGGACCGATTGAAGCTGCGAAGGATCCGAGGGACATGGCTAAGGCACAAAGGAAATATCCTAGAGCAACCGTAGCACGATGTCCAAAGCGTTCCAAAAACATGCTACTCAACGGTGCAAGAAGCAACGGTAAAGTAGTTGGACCAGCTTTAATCCAAGCAGAATCACCAATACCCGAAGACGAGAATTCCTTGAGCACAGCTGCAAGGAATGCTCTGGTGTAACCAGCCGACAAGAAGGAAATCACGAAGCAGGCAGCAGCAACAGCCCAACCAAAGCCACCATCGGGAGCAATAAGCACTTCCTTGGTGACAGTGGCCGGCCCCATGTCGATGGAAACCTCATCAACATCAATCACCACACCAACCTCAAAGTCTTCAGGCAAGACTTCCAAAACAACAATCTCATCAGCATCCTCCACCACCACGACAGAAACATCATCCTTCCTAGCAACGACAGCCATTAATCCCAATAACCACAAGGGTAAACTCCGGAGACAAAAGAAGAAAGAGCGTTCTGGTAATCGACAGAGCGAAAATCAGAGAGCAAGTGAAGCCTCTCGGCACAGGGTCCCCTTTTTATACCCGGAAACATGGGAAAAACCCAGCGAGAACCAACCAGATTCGACCTGAGAAATATTGGGTGCGGGATGAGTCTGACCCGACGGGACGCTCATCCCGCACTCGGTTATAAACAAAACAATCAATTACGTTAAATATATCAAAAATAGCAGCCTCAAGATCAATGATCAGACAAGGAAAATAAACCCCATTTATTTTATATCTTCATTTTGATCACCGTCGTTCAACTTTCTTCACATTTGAAAGGAAATAATAATCACCGTCCGCGCTGAGAAACGAACACGATACGACTCAAACGAAACCTCACCTGACATTTTCATTCTTCTCGCAAACATACTGAAACTGGCCGCGGTCTCGAGTACGTACTTTTGTACAAAATATATACAACTTTAGGCGCAGTGTAAGAAATGCGCGTTATTTATTGAGTAAAAATACGCTAACAGCTGCTCTGAATCGAGCGCGTGAAAAGTGAATTTATAAAATGTGTTATTTTTTTAGTGTTGTGTAAGAAAACGCGTTGTTTACCGCATGGAATAATATAGTGTTGTTCTTCACACTGCTACGTATTGTTTGAGAGGGAGGATGAATAAATAAGATTTCTGCCGGATTCTAACGATGTCGAATCGAGTCTGGTGTTCTGCGCATCGGATAGACTTGCGCGTGAACTTAAAAAAAAAAAAAGAAGAAGAAGAAGAAGAAGAAGAAGAAGAAGAAGAAGAAGAAGAAGAAAAAGGAGGGCAACTTTTGTTTCCCGCTTGCACCCCATAGACGTCCTGTGTCAGGGCCGATTCCGGGGGTTCAATGACCTTCTCGGAAATCGTTTCTTATTTGCTAAAAAGACCCATATACCCATAGGAATGGAAAGGTGTTTCGGTATTAAGCCAGAGGCACCAACAGGAGCAACAAACAACCAAACACTTCCTTGTTAACAGTGGCTGGTCCAACGTCAGTGGAGACCTCCTCAACATCAATCACCATGCAAACATGCAGGTCATGAGAACGTATATTTTACGTTGTGAGCCCGGAAACGTCTTCAGATTAACACGGCTCTTTCTGTTCGCGGTCACCTTTGACCCCTCCGTGGTTAAAAAAGGAAAGAAAGTGTATATCGGGAATAGAACGCACGACCCGAACAAAACACGAAACTGAAGACCGCGTTCTGTGCCATCGTACGAACCAGTAACCGCGTTTCCTCCCAGTTCTAGGGTACAGGTGCATTCCACGGCGATTAGTCACAGCCATTCGCATACGGGTTATTCTGTTTTCGTTTCATACTTTGCCGTGATTTATTTCTTCGTTACCTCGTATTTTAAAACAAAGTGTTATTTCCTCGCGATAATGTGTAAGGCAAAAAGAAAAGAAATACCTTTTCATTTTGCCTACTCATCTTTTTAATTCCTTCTATTTGCTTTTATATCGCTCGCTTTCGCAAGCGTCTTTCTTCTTTCGGTTAGAATAACCGAAAGGGACTTCCACCCCAATAATCAGACAATCCCAACTAAAGCCCACCCATTTTTTCAAGTAGAAGCAGACAGAAGAAAAGGACAATCCAAGTACTGCCGAAAATCCGACTGGCACCACTGCTGGCGAAAGCGATAGTCTCGGTACTCATAAGAAGCCACAACGGTACAGAGTTTGCAATTCCATCAAACATCTTTAAGACGTTCAATGTTCCTACCAAGTTCCCGACCCCGTGGTTTTCGCTAATGAGCACCAAGACAGGCACAGCTCTCAACACCCCATTGGCGACCCCACCGAGGATGGAAAAATCACCAGCAACCAGAAAGCCCCACAAAGATGAGGTACTCCAGCACAAACTGCTGCCACAACAGGGCAGCTGAGTACTCAGCAAAGGGGGGGAAGGGAGAACCCGGAGCCGCAAGCCCGTAAACCATTGTCCCGGCTAATTCTCCGAAGATGGCAATAATGGGTATCCAACCAGCATCATCCGTTCCCAAGTCGATCGCATTAGCTCGTCTAGCAGCCGAGCTCGTAAAACAAGAGTTCCCGAAGCCCAAGGCGATGCAAATAGCAACAACCAAAACGAACCGAACATTGACAAGGAAACCGAAACCCATCTTCCCCATCAACAACCTCCAAAAACGGACAAAGATGTTGGCCGATTCCACGACTTCATCGTCTTTGACTTGGGGAGTGTCTTCAATAGGCACTTCCTTCGTCTCAGAAATAAAGTGATCCTCGGGATTTCCAAACACCCTAAGCCCCAGAAACAAGATAGCCACAAACATGCCAGACCAAATGAGCCATGTGCCGCTGAAACCAACAGCCCCAATAAGGACTTCCACCCAATTTCCCGAAGCCAGCCCACCAAGGATGATTCCAACCTTGTTGATACACATAGCCAATGGACGCTTAGACGTAAAGTACTTCTTCAAACAGTCGAGAGCCGTGGTATTAGCCAAAGCCAAACCAAGACCTAGAAACACACTGAGCAAACTCGTAACGGGACCAATTGAATCTGCGAAGGATCCGAGGGACATGGCTAAGGCACAAAGGAAATATCCTAGAGCAACCGTAGCACGATGTCCAAAGCGTTCCAAAAACATGCTCCTCAACGGTGCAAGAAGCAACGGTAAAGTAGTTGGACCAGCTTTAATCCAAGCAGAATCACCAATACCCGAAGACGAGAATTCCTTGAGCACAGCTGCAAGGAATGCTCTGGTGTAACCAGCCGACAAGAAGGAAATCACGAAGCAGGCAGCAGCAACAGCCCAACCAAAGCCACCATCGGGAGCAACAAGCACTTCCTTGGTGACAGTGGCCGGCCCCATGTCGATGGAAACCTCATCAGCATCAATCACCACACCAACCTCAAAGTCTTCAGGCAAGACTTCCAAAACAACAATCTCATCAGCATCCTCCTCCACCACGACAGAAACATCATCCTTCCTAGCAACGACAGCCATTAATCCCAATAACCACAAGGGTAAACTCCGGAGACAAAAGAAGAAAGAGCGTTCTGGTAATCGACAGAGCGAAAATCAGAGAGCAAGTGAAGCCTCTCGGCACAGGGTCCCCTTTTTATACCCGGAAACATGGGGAAAACCCAGCGAGAACCAATCAGATTCGACCTGAGAAATATTGAGTGCGGGATGAGTCTGACCCGACGGGACCCTCATCCCGCACTCGGTTATAAACAAAACAATCAATTACGTTAAATATATCAAAAATAGCAGCCTCAAGATCAATGATCAGGACAGGAAATAAACCCTCATTTATTTTTATATCTTCATTTTGATCGTCGTTCAACTTTCACATTTGAAAGGAAATAATAATCACCGTCCGCGCTGAGAAACGAACATACGACTCAAACGAAACCTCACTCGGACATTTCATTCTTCTCGCAAACATAATAGAAACAGGCCGTGGTCTCGAGAACGTACTTTTTGTACAAAATATATACAACTTTTAGGCGAAGTGTAAGAAATGCGTTATTTATTGAGTAAAAATACGCACAGTTGCTCTTAATCGAGCGCGTGAAAAGTGAATTTATAAAAATGTGTTATTTTTTTAGGTGTTGTGTAAGAAACGCGTTGTTTACTCTGCATGGAATAATATAGTGTTGTTCTTTCATTTAATTGCGTATTGTTTGAGAGGGAGGATGAATAAATAAGATTTCTGCCGGATTTTAACGATGTCGACTCGAGTCTGGTGTTCTGCGCATCGGATAGACTTGCGCGTGAACTTAAAAAAAAAAAAAAAGAAGAAGAAGAAGAAAAAGGAGGGCAACTTTTGTTTCCCGCTTGCACCCCATAGACTTCCTGTGTCAGGGCCGATTCCGGGGGTTCAAGGCCCTTCTCGAAAATCGTTTCTTATTTGCTAAGAAGAGCCATATACCCATAGGTATGGAAAGGTATTTCGGTATTAAGCCAGAGGCACCAGCAGGAGCAACAAACAAACAAACACTTCCTTATTAATAGTGGCTGGTCCAACGTCAGTGGAGACCTCCTCGACATCAATCATCACCATACAAACATGCAGGTCGTGAGAACGTATATTTTATGTTGTGAGCCCGGAAACGTCTTCAGATTAACACGGCTCTTTCTGTTCGCGGTCACCTTTGACCCCTCCGTGGTTAAAAAAGGAAAGAAAGTGTATATCGGGAATAGAACGCACGACCCAAACAAAACACGAACCCGAAGACCGCGTTCTGTGCCATCGTACGAACTAGTAACCGTGTTTCCTCCCAGTTCTAGGGTACAGGTGCATTCCACGGCGATTAGTCACAGCCATTCGCATACGGGTTATTCTGTTTTTGTTTCATACTTTGCCGCGATTTCTTCGTTACCTCGTATTTTCAAACAAAGTGTTATTTCCTCGCGATAATGTGTAAGGCAAAAAGAAAAGGAGCACCTTTCCATTTTGCCTACTCATCTTTTAAATTCCTTCTATTTGCTTTTATATCGCTCGCTTTCACAAGCGTCTTTCTTCTTTCGGTTAGAATAACCGAAAGGGAATTCCACCCCAACAATCAGACAATCCCAATCCAAAGCCCAAATCCTACTTTTTCAAGTAGAAGCAGACAGAAGAAAAGGACAATCCAAGTACTGCCGAAAATCCGACTGCACCCCCGTTGAAGTAAGCGACAGTCTCGGTACTCATAAGAGAAGCCACAAACGGGTACAGGAGTTTGGTAATTCCATCAAACATCTTTAAGACGTTCAATGTTCCTACCAAGTTCCCGACCCCGTGGTTTTCAATGAGCACCAAGACAGGCACAGCCTTCAACACCCCATTGGCGACCCCACCGAGGATGGAAAAAATCACCAGCAACCAGAAAGCCCCACAAAGATGAGGTACTCCAGCACAAACTGCTGCCACAAACAGGGCAGCTGAGTACTCAGCAAAGTGGGGGAAGGGAGAACGCCGAGCCGCAAGCCCGTAAACCATTGTCCCGGCTAATTCTCCGAAGATGGCAATAATGGGTATCCAACCAGCATCCTCCGTTCCCAAGTCGATCGCATTAGCTCGTCTAGCAGCTGAGCTCGTAAAACAAGAGTTCCCGAAGCCCAAGGCGATGCAAATAGCAACAACCAAAACGAACCGAACATTGACAAGGAAACCGAAACCCATCTTCCCCATCAACAACCTCCAAAAACGGACAAAGGTGTTGGCCGATTCCACATCTTCATCGTCTTCGACTTGGGGAGTGTCTTCAATAGGCACTTCCTTCGTCTCAGAAATAAAGTGATCCTCGGGATTTCCGAACACCCTAAGCCCCAGAAACAAGATAGCCACAAACATGCCAGACCAAACGAGCCATGTGCCGCTGAAACCAACAGCCCCAATAAGGACTTCCACCCAATTTCCCGAAACCAGCCCACCAAGGATGATTCCAACCTTGTTGATACACATAGCCAAGGGACAGCGGAGCGGTAGTACTTCTTCAAGACGATCGGAAGCCATGGGTGATGAGCAGGCGGACGGGGATGCGGGCGGCCGGTTTGAAACGCTTTGCAGAAGGATCCGAGAGGACGAGCTAAGGCACAAGGAAATATCCTAGAGCAACCGTAGCACGATGTCCAAAGCGTTCAAAAACATGCTACTCAACGGTGCTGAAGCAACGGTAAAGTAGTTGGACCAGCTTAATCAAGCAGAAGTCACCAATGCCGAAGACGAGATTCGCCCAGAGCACAGCGCGGAATGGCTATGCGGTTGTGCTCGGGAATCGCGAAGCAGGCAGCAGCAACAGCCCAACCAAAGCCACCATCGGGAGCAACAAGCACTTCCTTGGCGACAGTGGCCGGCCCCATGTCGATGGAAACCTCATCAACATCAATCACCACACCAACCTCAAAGTCTTCAGGCAAGACTTCCAAAACAACGATCTCATCAGCATCCTCCTCCACCACGACAGAAACATCATCCTTCCTAGCAACGACAGCCATTAATCCCAATAACCACAAGGGTAAACTCCGGAGACAAAAGAAGAAAGAGCGATCTGGTAATCGACAGAGCGAAAATCAGAGAGCAAGTGAAGCCTCTCGGCACAGGGTCCCCTTTTTATACCCGGGAACATGGGAAAAACCCAGCGAGAACCAATCAGATTCGACCTGAGAAATATTGGGTGCGGGATGAGTCTGACCCGACGGGACGCTCATCCCGCACTCGGTTATAAACAAAACAACCAATTACGTTAAATATATCAAAAATAGCAGCCTCAAGATCAATGGTCAGGACAGGAAATAAACCCTCATTTATTTTTATATCCTAATTTTGATCGTCGTTCAACTTTCACATTTGAAAGGAAATAATCACCGTCCGCGCTGAGAAGCGAACATACGACTCAAACGAAACCTCACTCGGACATTTCATTCTTCTCATAAACATAATAGAAACTGGCCGTGGTCTCGAGAACGTACTTTTTGTACAAAATATATACAACGTTTAGGCGCTGTGTAAGAAATGCGTTATTTATTGAGTAAAAATATGTACAGTTGCTCTTAATCGAGCGCGTGAAAAGTGAATTTATAAAAATGTGTTATTTTTTTGGTGTTGTGTAAGAAACACGTTGTTTACTCTGCATGGAATAATACAGTGTCGTTCTTTCATTTAATTGGGTATTGTTTGAGAGGAAGGATGAATAAATAAGATTTCTGCCGGATTTTAACGATGTCGAATCGAGTCTGGTGTTCTGCGCATCGGATAGACTTGCGCGTGAACTTTAAAAAAAAAAAAGAAAAAAAGAAAAAAAGAAAGAAAGAAAGAAAGAAAAGAAAGAAAGAAGAAGAAGAAGAAGAAGAAAAGGGAGACAGCTTTTGTTTCCGCTTGCACTTATAGACGTCCTGGTGTCAGGGCCGATTCCGGGGTTCAATGACCTTCGGAAATCGTTTCTTATTTGCTAAAGACCCGCACCCATAGGAATGGAAGGTGTTTCGGTATTAAGCCAGAGCACCAACAGAACAACAAACAAACAAACAAACAAACAAACACTTCCTTGCTTATAGCCCAATAGTGGCTGGTCCAACGTCAGTGGAGACCTCCTCAACATCAATCACCATGCAAACATGCAGGTCACGAGAACGTATATTTTACGTTGTGAGCCCGGAAACGTCTTCAGAATAACAAGGCTCTTTCTGTTCGCGGTCACCTTTGCCCCTCCGTGGTTAAAAAAGGAAAGAAAGTGTATAACGGGAATAGAACGCACGACCCAAACAAAACACGAACCCGAAGACCGCGTTCTGTGCCATCGTACGAACTAGTAACCGCGTTTCCTCCCAGTTCTAGGGTACAGGTGCATTCCATGGCGATTAGTCACAGCCATTCGCATACGGGTTATTCTGTTTTTGTTTCATACTTTGCCGTGATTTATTTCTTCGTTACCTCGTATTTTCAAACAAAGTGTTATTTCCTCGCGTTAATGTGTAAGGCAAAAAGAAAAGAAATACCTTTTCATTTTGCCTACTCATCTTTTAAATTCCTTCTATTTGCTTTTATATCGCTCGCTTTCGCAAGCGTCTTTCATCTTTCGGTTAGAATAACCGAAAGGGAATTCCACCCCAACAATCAGACAATCCCAATCCAAAGCCCAAAGCCTACTTTTTCAAGTA
>QLNU02009593.1:0-24632 GCA_006491805.2 Dysdera silvatica
GAAACTCATAGCCTTCCCGCCTTGTTCCTGAAAGAAAGTAATAGATTCCCATTTGTTGTTCGAAAGTTCAAACAAAAGCAGTGTGACAGTAATTTACACATTCATTTCTCACTTAAAAGTCCAGACCGGAAAATCAATACCACAAATTCACACTTTAAAAGATGACAAAGCATCCAGACTTTCGATTTTTTTTATGGACAATTATGATGAAAACTGATACCACGATTCTTTCCAATTCTTACATTTCTAGGGGGGGGGAGAGTTGTCGCTGACAGCCCATTAATATGTAAGTACCGTAAAATCATTAATATATATATAAGCAGGGTTGCTACTCACCTTAAAAGAAATAAATAATTGAAGGAGGCCTGTGCTGTATTACACAAACATAATATTGCACAAATATAATATATATAGCAATATTGAAATAATTAAGCAGTTGAAATAAATACAAAATGCACTTGTCTGTGTTTGGGTGTCTCCTTTTAATAAAATTATAGGATGGCGAAAAGACCCCCAATAAGTTGGCACCATTGAATTAACAAAGAGACCAAATAGGCTTACAAACAATAAGCAAAATATTTTCAAATCATTTAATGAAAGAAAAACAGTTTGTGTCAAATTCTATTATGGTAATCCGGCACGTAATGGCATTTGCGGGCAGTGGCGGTTCTAGGATATGCCGGGGGGGGGGCATGCCCCCATATATAATTGGATTTTATTATCCTATGTGAAAGGGCGCCCATTCATATAGGCAGGGGATTGTGCTTCCCCTCCCCAATTTTTTTTTTGTCTAGAACAGCCACTGTTTGTAAGGATCACAAAGTATCGTTGTAGAATGGAAATAGTCATTAATTAGAATAATGTTATTGAGAAAGTTTACCATAAATGAATCAAACCACAACATATACCTTTAAGCGATTTTTTTTTTTACCTATATAAATCGTAACCTGCAGCGGAAGAAGAGCCTTTCGTCGGAATTTTCGAATTTGCCGACAATTTTGCAATTCGAAGGACTTGTTTGATATCGGATGGCATTTTGCAAAGAAAAAATTGGGTTTTTTATTTCAAATAAAGAATAAACAAAAGTTAATGGATCTGAGCTTCGAATGGCAATAAACACGCTGGAGGTTGAAAAGATTTATGCCGGAAATAAAAAACGGCGCGCAAACGGGTTTGGTTTAATACTGATGATGATGATTCGTTAAGACCCCTGCCTTTCGGAAACAAGTCATATTTAAAATTATTCCTTTTCTAGACGTCATTTGATTGGCTAGTATTTTGCCTACTTGTGGCTACTTACGCTCTGGGATTACAGCGCCGCCTTTGGCGCCCACCCTTCACCTTAAATTCCTTGCACACTACCTACCTACCTGGCTACTTACGCAAATTAATAATAGATATTAAATATCTAATGAAAAAAAGAAAATTTGATAATAAATTTAAAAATTAGGATTATGCGGATTCTTACAGCGCGTTTTCCTAGATGCGCATATTTTGCGGGGCAACAATGAAAAACGTCGGGAATTGACTTAACCAACAGAAAACAAATGGAAGTACTTTCCTCGGACCCTTAACGTTTCTATTGGTTTTTATTCTCTGAGTTTCATCTCCGCGGTTTAAATTGTTGCCCTGCAAAATACGCACATCTAGGAAAACGTGCCTTTAGGGATTATTATTTTTTTTTTTCAACTTGTAATTCTGTTTTCAACGATATATTTCATCTTGGGACATTTTAAGCTTCATAAGATAATACGATTATTCGAAGAACTTTGATGATACATTATATATCATGAATGGTTCGATTTTCTTCCAACTGTAATTTAGCAAATTACTATGAATTAAATTCAAAGGTTTAGTAGCAGCTATTGAAGTACTAATCCCTAGATGTTCCGCGAGAACCATTCTCCAAGGGTTCCCTAACCAGTTATATTTCATGATGGACTATTTTTACATAATATATAATTTCTGACGCTCACACTTGAACTCAAACTAGAGCTTTTTATGTATAGGGGGGGGGGAAACACCCCCTAGCTTAGAGTTGTAAAACACCCGGGAATTTTGGGCACATTGGAAACTTTGAACATAGAAACCAAGATAGCTAGAATAAAGGAAGTAGTCCCATTCCTACCTTTCTTCCTATTGGTCAATTCGACCCAATTGGCGAATAGGAAGACAGGTGCGGACGGGACTACCTCCTTTATTCTAGCTATTTTGGTTTCTTCCCATCAAAGTTTCCAATGTGTTCAAAATTCCCGGGTATTTTACAACTCTATCCTAGTCTATGGTCGAACCGTATGAATTGGTGTCTTTTTATCTGCTCGGCCACCTAGTCAAGGGCGCCGACGGCATAAAAATATTGGGGAGTGGGGGGGGGACAACATACTAGTAGAAGGCATTTGTTTGAAATTGGAGGGGACATAGAACCCTAATACCAACAGTGGAGGGGGACATCCCCCTTGTCCCCCCCCCCACTAACGACGCCCGTGCACCTAGGTACCGGATTCCAACTCTGGTTTTTGGAGGGAGCGGACGCTCAACACATTTCTCTTCCTTTTCCTTCATTTCTTCACTTTATTTTTTGCCCCTTCTGTCCTGATTCCTAAATTATTGACCCTGGTTTTTCCTTGCAGCGATGGATCGGATTTTTTATATTAATTGCCTTTTCCTGTCACCCTCGCCGCCACTTTCTCCCTAACGCTTTTCTCTTGCAATGGCCGTGTGTCTGCTTTCAAAGAATACATTAGAGTTCCGGTAGCGTTTTTTTTTTCGGGAGTTCGTGGTTGCCTCCGCTCATCTCATCCGTCTCGTGTTTGTCCTTCTTGTCTATGGTGCTTCTGCTGTTTCAGCTTTCACGTCCTTCCGTCTGCCATGCGCTGCCTTTTTGTCCACTTGCCGCCCTCTCCTCATTCGCTCGTGTTTGCTCCTGTGTGCTTTGGTGTCTTGCATGGTCGGCCTATTTACATCCTTCATTGTTCTAATTAAATTGCTAAGTTAATAATTAAAATCTAAGTAAATTGCTGGTTACATCTGGATGGAATTCCTAATTGTGTGCAATTAAGTTCACATATATTTTCTCACATCTTTCTCTACTCCTAATCTTAGCATCTTTGTCAACATATTCGTTACTATTCATTTAAAAAATGGCAATGGTAAAATTTTTTCCAATTGGCATCTAAAAAGTAATGTAAGTGGAATAAAATTCCTATAGCAATATATATAGTAAAAATTGTTTCTTGTGAAATCTGCATCCAATGTGCAAGGAACTATACCACTGGCAAACATGGAAGTCTATAAGGTGGGAGGTGGGGATGGATTACAGAGCTACAATTTCATGTATGTACAAAATTGTATTGTACAACAACCCACTCCCACTGTGCATGTCAGTAAATCATATCCCAAACTACATTAAGCAGAAAAAACGGAATATGCTGTCCTTTCTGCATAACGTAGAAAGCTTCAACGCATTTTTTCTCTTGGGGGAGCCCTTTTCACACTAATCTTCTATTTTTTGCAATGATGAAAATATAATATATAATAATCTTTGCCAATTTGGGGTCTCTCTGGCTTACCCGTTAAGATGGCATGGCCATTAGAATCGAACACAGGTTGGTGACACAATAAACAAATATGTTAAACTTATGATACCGTAGGCTAACTAAAATCATATTTAAAATGTTATCTTGTATATAAGGCAGCAATGTTTCCACATTATATAAAAATGCTGATTTTATTTGTTGAAATAATCCTCCTAATCAAAACATTTCAAAAAGTGAAAAACGACTAAAAACTTGAAAAATCTTTATTACAAAATTACAAGTTAATGTTTCTTTGTCTGTTTAACAAGAGCCTCATACTTTGACTTGCTGCTGTACCACAGTAAGCAAGGAATTCCTAATGATGGCAAAGTCATAACAGCAAATGCAGCCCAATCCATCTGGAAAAAAGAAAACATAATAAATACCTTTGTTTTTAATGATGCAAGGACCGCTAGGGTTATGCTGATCCAAACACGGGCCCTAACTTTCCGTAGGACACTGTCTTTTCGTAATGAGAATCAAATTGATATCTACTAATTGACTACTTTGGGAACTTTGTCTAATAACAAAATAATACTATCTTCTATCGGAACACAAAACACTGTTTCCAGATAATAAATGGAAGGATAATAAGATACTGAAAAGTACATGACCCTGACATCGGCTACAAATGAGAGAGAGAAATGTTCAATGCATATCCATCTGATCAACCCGCACCTGATGCAAGGTTAATTATCTACAGATAACACTCGACTGATGCAATTTATCCTTTCATATTTTTTTCAACCATAAAAGTATGATGAGGTACAAGGCTTTAAAATTTTAGAATGACTATGTCATATCGGTTGGCCAACTGTGGGTGTGATTCGGGGAGGCAGGAGGTCAGTTGCCCCCTAGAATCGAAGGTTTTTTTTTATTTGGGGGTAAAAATTGGATTTTAAATTTAAAAATTAGATTGATGAATAACTATTATAGATGTCTGAACTGGAGGTCCTTAACAAAACTTATACATATTCAGTGACAGAAATCCTTGAAATTTAAAATAAAAGAACGGGTACTCTCTTTGAAAAAAAAAGTTCTACAGTGGAACTTTGGTGTCGATAAGCCAAAACTGAAGGAAGTAAAAAATAAAGAATGATAAGTAGATGCTGATAAGAGTGTCGGGGAGAAAATATTATAGAGGTTAGGAAATATGCAAGACTGTCATTCCTTAAATCAAGAAAAGATAGAGCATGTCTTTGACAGGACTTGAACCAATAAGCTTTAGATTTCTAGTTTAACTCTAGTAACACTGCACAAGTTATTGAGGTCTGCTGTATTCACTTTTCATGGTGTCAGAAATCGAATTAAGAAAAGACAAATGAAAACGTTTTTATCGCACTTCACAACTTCAGCATATAGTGCAGTATTCCCTTTTTAATTTAAAAACATAAAAGTTCCAGTCTAATCCAAAAATTGAGGATCAATTATGTTTTGATTTCTACCACCTCTTTTATATCAAGTTTATCGCTAATTAGAAAAGTAAACTGTTTTTCTGAAAGGACATGATAAACCGAATTCAAACATTACTAAAAACATAATTCATCTCTTGCCCTTTACTTGCAACAAATAACCTTATAATTTTTCACAAGTACAAATCAGTAATATTGTAATCAAAGACAAACTACACCCTTCACGCATATTTATTTAAAATTGAAGATAATGAAGAAACAGAATTATCTAAGCAATTGTACTGCATTAAAGATAAAACTATATATATATATATTTTTTTTTTAAAATTTCATTATTTATTCAATTCTATTTCAGGGTCCTTCTCTAATTCGGAAGTTGGGACAACACCATCTCCACATCTGCATTCATGAGTTATTTTATTTATCTAAGCATTGATTGTGAATTTTATAGCCCAAGGACAGCAAGGGACATGCTGCATTCGGAGTTAAGGTTTTCTGAGGAATCCATGCCTTTTATGGCCTACAGAACGAACCCTCGGACCACAGTGGGTGGTTTGTTGGTAAGCTTCTTTTTTGAGATTGTTGGGAACTGTATACAGGTCAATGACAAGGTAAGTGAATGTGCTACCATTGAACCACCAAATAGCCCTTGTCGGAGTTTTAAAATCATTCATCTAGCATCTACTTTTTTCTGCCTTTCGGTTTCTTCCTCCAATGTTTCATCCTAATGCTAGAATCAGGGTGGTTCATATTTTTATTCTTTCGCTGCGTGTATGCAATACATGCACTTTCTTCCGGACATCGTGTTGATGGTGCATTTTTGAGAGCTGCATTTGTTCAGGACTTTTTGGCTTGAAATTTTGCCATTTCACTTTACTTTAAAAAATTTTCACAAAGCCCACATTGTCTAATTATAATAGAATCATTGTACATTAGATTTTTGCTTAATTAGTTATGATAGGACTGGGTCCCTGCCTGGGTGATTTGCAAATTGAGACAGTAACAGAAAAATAGTAATTAAATTGCGATATCATGATGAAAACTTTGAAAATAAATGCTTTAAAATGATTCAATTATCACTTAAACAAGAAAAGACATGTGACAGTAAAATGTTGCAGCAGTTTTAAAAGCTATGATCAAAACTGAATGTGGCGAGCAGGTGTTTCGCTAACAATAAGCAGTTAAAACTAGTTACGGCCAAGTGGACAGCAGGGTCAGTTGAAATAACATCTGATTAATTTAGGATAGACTGAGAGAGAGGCAATGTACCGTATGCTGTTCTGATGGTCCAATGTAATGAAAATGGAACTTTTATTTGGAATTAAGTGGATATATGCTCAAAATATAATCATCTTTATACAGCGTATGGGTATACATTAAGACACCCACTTTATTTTAAATTCATCTTTGTTTATTCAGCAGTATATATTTAGAATCCGCCCCTTCTTTTAAAAACATAATTCGAATGCATTTCCACACTAATAATACAGGAGTATATCCCAACAGGTTTATCTCCCAAATGAATGGGGCTGAGATAAGCCCTGTCCCAATGATTCCTCGCCCCACCTTCCTGTTCTTCCAAAGTCAATCGTCAGTTTTGTAGTACAGATGGCCTGATCGTGGGTGGTAAAGAAAAGGGTTAAGAAATAAAGGCCTATTGTACAAATAGGACCTTTTCCCCACCCCCCTTTCTCTTCACTGCTTTGTATGACCTGCCATTACATTATTAGTACGTTTTTTATCTTTCACAAACGTACTATACACGCCCACTAAATTTATTTGGCATTATTCATTTGTACTTAGGGCAGCTACACCTCCCTCCTGATTCTATGTAGCAATGCTTTCAGGTGTCACTTAGGTTAATTTGTATGGGGTGTGTCTGTGCGAAAGAAAAGAAGTGACATTACCTTGTACGGAATGAATTTCTGTTTTCCAGCCTCGTAAGTTAAATGTTAAAAAGACAATATATCTTATTGGATTGAGAAAATATGAAATCAACAAAACACATATCAATGAAAAATTCCTACTTAAATGAGAAATTGCTCATTTCCAACGGAACGAAATTCTGCTTTTAGGTGCGGGGGAGGGAAGCATTTCCCATGAAATAGAATAAAAAATCATACCACATGAGGAGAAAACTTGCGGTCAAAATCTTTTACGGCACTGATGTAACGTTCACCTGGTTCCGTAGAATACCCAATCTAAAAGGGTTAAAAATAACATGCGTATGATATTATGCCATCACCATTCTAAACGTTCTTTATACGAGAGTATGTTATATTTATAATATAAATTAATAGGGATAACCTTTTCTAGTTTTGGTCAGGACGAAGTTTAGATGATTTGAGAATTATACGCTGTCTAATACACTGTTGTTCAAAACCAAAGGATAAACTACTGGAAAACATTGTAGCAACTTGTCCATACTTAATATGGAGATGAACCAATGTGAATGCACTGCACACACATCCTCTATTGGAGGGGTTATCAAACCTTTTTTTCCTGTATACCGCTTTGACCCGCCCAAGTGTGTTGGCAAACCCCCTGAGAAGAATACGATATAAAATGTATAGATGCCATAGAATAGATAACAGACAAGTAGTTGTTCTTTATAATTTTTATCAACACATAGTTACACATTTAATGAAATGTATCAGTTTGGCTGCTGTCAATAAGTAAATCAATTACGGAAACCGTTTCAGAGACACACACACAAACATATCGTGTTCAATTGACAGTTTTGCGTGGTATTTGGTTTTGATCATACACACTGTTGAAAAACTTTGTTGGCAACGATAAGTCGATAGGAACAGCAAAATACAGCAGCGAGACGAGGGGGAACGAATTTAGAAAGCAAATTGCCTCTTTCCATTTTGGAAAAAGGACAGAAGGGTTATGAACTTCAAATCATAAAAAAGGGGAGAAAAAGTGCTAACTTACTTGCGTACCACAGTTCGAGAACCCCTGCTCTATTGCTTGCAAGTCTTACGGAAAAAGGTCAGCAACTGTTAAGCTGTGCTGGGATCTACAATTTTTGGTGCTATCCAAACCCCTTAAGATCCAGGGAACCAAACTCTGGATTATAACCAGCAGTTAGTAGATAAACATCCTTATTTTTTGGGTACCGTTGACTCAAACCTAAGGCAATAGGTTGGTTGCATTTTTATGGTGCAAGGACAGCAAGAGTCATTTTGCGCCACACGAGGCAAGACTGTACATACGGTATAATCAGGGTAACAGGCTAGATGAATGTACTACAACTGCACCACCGCATTCTCTATTGCAATGTTTCTGTGGTATGCATACGCCAGGGTATATGTGAAAATAAGATTGGTAATAGTGGAAAACACCAAAAAACAAATGGTTAACCTTTTGGTGATGGCGGGACAGGGTTTGTCCCATGAGATTATCGCTCAAAGTTCACGGCTCGTGGGACATACATGTATCATACAATGATCATACATTGCTTTCCCCCCTCAATCGTTTCGATCTACAAAGACCCATTATTCTAAGATCCGCATGCTTTCTGCGGGATGTGGATTCCGAATCGGCACAAAGGATAAAGAGAATTTTCGGGAATAAAGGGGTTCTGAGAAGGCAGAGTTAACAGCAATCATTTTGATAAACTTTTAAAATGATCACACATCACGCCATTGAACTGAGAAAGAGCACATGAGGGGGAAGCATTCAGATATTTTAGTGGTGCAGAAGGCAAATTCACTCCTCGTACTTGCCATCACCTAAAGGTTAAGATGAAAATATGAAACAAAGTTATAGGCTTTTGGTTTACACAAGACATTTTAATAATTGTTATGAACTTCCATCATCAGTAAATGTGGTTAAAATTATTTTAATGCTGTTTTTATTTGTTTTGATGTTACGCTACAATCACAAAAAATTTAAATAAATTTAAAAATAAAAGCCCATAAATGTGACTAATTTGAGTAGATTGATTATTTAGCTACCCCAAGAACATTGCTATCTAACGAAAACAACTCTTCGCACGGAGGAATGGGTGGGAAGGTTGCGAGGAGGGGGTACTCATAAACGAAAAGCTTAATCGAGGGGGGCACAGGAGAGAAAAAAGGTTGGGGAACACTGCTTTATTGAAATGGACTAGGTTCTATTAGGGGCACTGAGAGCCAATGCCGGGCCCTAGGCTCACTTTGACAGGCCCAGTGACTCCATCCCTGGACAGTGGCATAGATATTTTTCCTTTTCGGGGGAGGGGGTTGAATCCCCCAATGAACAAAAAGTATGAAATAAGAACGCTTTTTTTGGGTACTTATTGCTTATTTTATAAGGTCACTGAATATATATACTGGCACATAAGACCATAGCCAGAAAAAATTCTCGGGCTGAGGGGGAGATGATACATAATTATTTTTTCCATTTTTAAATAAGAAAGCAAGAATATTGCATCAAAATTATTTAGAGGGTAGGCCCGTAGATTTCATCAAGGCCTCTGAGCTGCAGCCCACCCTCTCATCGGCCCTGGGTTCTATGAGGTGTTCCTTTGGTAGACAGACAATGTATAAGTAAACATAATTCATAATACTACAATGAAAATGCAGTATTGTCAGTTTAAAATATAACTAAAGTAGAACTTGCCTATCACAAATCACACAGGAATGAGAATAAAATTTGAGATGGGAAGTTTCTATATACAGTGCATGCAATATACATTGAATTTACGCTAAAAATTTAGGGAAATATATGAATTTCAAGATGAACGGGTTCTAGAGTATTAGAATGAAGAAGCATAAAATCGATGAAAAACTACATAAAGTACATCAAATATTATTGACCATGTTATACAGAATGCAGTCTTTGATGATGGGTAGGGAAGTATTGGGGAGCTTTTCATATTTACAAACAGCAAAATAACCATTTGTTACTGATCGTAAATCGACTCTCTACTGCAGCATTGCCCATACAGAGTTCCCCCGTTAAATTCCATTTACTAATTACGGCCTATCCCCTTCATTTTTTGAGAATCTCCAAATGTTTTCTGACAATAGGTGGAAAAAATCTGTATACTAAACTCATGTTTGTAAAAATTGCAACACGATGAAGGAATCACGTGATTGTGCTGAAACTTTCAGGAAATGCAAACACCTGGTCCGCATGGCGGTGACGGACCGTTTTGCTTCATCTGGACAGTTGGCAGAATGTTGGTGCACTGCTACAGGTGTATCATTGTGTGCTTTATGAATTCGTCGGCATCTACTGCACTGTGGACTGCATGCAAGAGTTCCTTTATACAAGATTCCCCTGCCGCAAAACCATCGGTGCCTGTGGCTACAATGGGCTCATGGATATAGAGACTGGCGTGCTGATTGGCAACAAGTGGTGTTTTCTGATGAATCCCGCTTTAATTTGGGGTACAGTGATGGCCGCATCTGTGTTAGACGCTATACCGGTGAACGTCACCTTCCGGAGTGCATTATCCAACGTCATAATGGACGAACCCCCAGTGTTATAGACTGGGGTGTGATTACGTATTATGGACGATCTCAGCTGCTACGAATTGTGGGTAATCTTAACAGCAACCGGGACATCAATGAAGTTCTGGAGCCCGAAGTTGTTCCCTACCTTCAAGGCATTCCCGGAGCTGTACTTCAACAGGACAATGCCCGCCCACATATTGCCAGAAATGTTCAATACTTCTTTTCATCACAGCAGATACAGCTTCTTCCTTAGACTGCCTACTCGCCGGATATGTCGCCAATTGAACATGTGTGGGATATCGTTGGTCGGCGTCTCGCTCGTGATCCTCGTCCCATAGCTACTACAGATGAATTTTGGGGTCGCATACGAGCTATCTGGAATGCTCTTCCTCAGGCACACATTCAACATCTGTTTGATTCCATGCCACGTCGTATAGCATCACTTATTGCAACGCGTGGTGGCTTCACCAAATACTGATTTTCGACATGCAATATTATTTTTTTGCTTTGTAATTTTAATCTTTTATTTGTATGAATACAGCTCGTTTGTACAATAAATTTCATTCAATTCGGACAAGTCCTTCATGATGTTGCAATTTTTACAAACATTAGTTTAAATTTTATCTTTATAACCATATAATTTCAATTGTGCATAGTTTGTACTACTGTTTAATTTGGGGCATTAGCATATTGTATAAAGAACAAATAGCGTCATAGATGTATGTTGTGTTTTATGGAGCAGACAGCAAAAGTCATGGTGGCCTGGGAGCTATAGCTGTCCGCAGATCGTAAATTCCTGCCATTTATGGAATTAAATCACAAATTACGGATTGGTACAAAAGTGACAACCATTTGAGTTGAAATTTGAATTCTCTGCATGAAAGGCCACGTAGGACAGACCATAGACTTGGATGCAAGTCGCATATAACAGAAAATCACGTCGTTTTATGAATAAAAACAATTCATCATGAAATTTTTTTTAAAACCAACTCACTTGTATGTCGGATGTGTCTTCAGAGAACAAATAGGTGACTTCAGCAGCGGTAAAATTGTGAAATCCTATTTTCTTAGGCCTCACAACCACTGTATGAGTAATATTATTACCTCTATTTACAGATTTATGGAATAATAACTTTATTCGTAAACTATAATCAAACTATATCTATTAATAACAAAGTGTGAAACTATATCGAAATACCACAAAAAAGATTTTGATTAGAAATTGAACATTATGTAGCTACGACATGTTTTGCCTTGCTCATGTTCCAAAACAGTGGGTCAGATCAGTGGCGGGGTAGAAAAGCGGGGCTTCAGTCCCCCACTGGATATCAAAACACAATATTTTCTCTGAAGCCACTTAATCCCCCCCACCCCCGATCTTTGAACTGCTACATTACTTAAGTGACTTAGAATGGGACAGGTGGTTTAAAGTGACACATGGAGCATTTAAGTAAAACGAAGCCGTCTGGTTGTCAGATCCAGAACTGTTTGTTCACATGTACTTTCAATCTGAAACATACTAGTCTTCTAAACTTGCTAAACTGCAGCAGTAACATGTTACTAAAGTTGTGCATACATATGTGTGCAAAGGCGAGTCGACAGGATGGGAAAAGGAGTGTCCCCCCCCCTGGGAGTAACAAATTTACACTTATTATAGGTTTCTACACTGGTTTTTAAGATTTGCCCCTCCCCACTTTTCTTTTACTGGATCTGCCTTTAAACACTTCCTTCTCTTCTTTTAGTGTATCGCTTCATCTGGTAGGCATAAACTATACTTTTAAAGGAGGGGGGGGAGGAAAAGACGATACTTCTAATTCAAACCAAGGGTGGATCCAGGATGTTATAATGGAGGGGGTGGTTCCGGGGAACCTCTCTAGGAAATTTTTTAGCTTTAGACTATTGAATAGTTTAGATAAGTGTTATTGTTCCTAAGTTATATATTGCTAGCCTTCCTTTATACTCACCAAAATATTTAATTTACAACAAAGAATTAAAGCTGGGCTTTTCTTTAATTAAACTATATGGTTTAGGATAGATTATATAGTTAAGTATCACAGAAAGGATAAGCTAGTAAAGGAGCCACATACAACACAACCAGAAAGATAATTTATAATGTAATTAACAGAACAAGTTAAAACTCAAACTACAGAAACGTAATTATTTAAATTTTTTTTATAACAAGCAACTTTTAAAGTTTATAGTGAAAAGTCAAATAGGTTTGGTTTCTTTGAAAATTTGTCGATCATTTATTTACATCAATATGAATGTCTCTGTGGGTGTGTGTATAAATGCTAGTCCTGAAAATCTCTCTTCTATCATCCATGTTCAAAGTTTGTTTG
Source organism: Dysdera silvatica (assembly GCA_006491805.2). Taxonomy (NCBI): domain Eukaryota; kingdom Metazoa; phylum Arthropoda; class Arachnida; order Araneae; family Dysderidae; genus Dysdera; species Dysdera silvatica. The sequence continues at coordinate 12,777 of QLNU02009593.1, forward strand.
ACTTTTGTTTACTACAATCGAAGCAAACACATAAAATATTTTTCATTGTCTTTTTTTTTTCATATTTAACCCTGAACACCCCCCTCTGTCCCTCGCTGGATCTGTCCTTGTATTGAACTCAGGTCCCTCTATAGTCACAAAAAGCCACTTTCCTTGTTAATGAAGATAAAACTGTCATCAATTAAATGTTTCTTTCGACAAACGGTTTCATTTGCTACAACAAAAATACTTATATATATAAAAGCATTCCTAAGCCTGATATCGAACTCTAGGCCCTATGTAGCACTAAAATGTCAGTTTTACAGTTAACAACCTGCCTGCTATTAAACATTTCTTTCCCTTCTCTCAATGCGTTGCTTCATGTGCTGAAGTAAGACTAATTTTTTAAGATGGTGGAAGAGGGGAGAGTAGTGGGGAGAGAGAAAAAAAAGTTCACATTTCCAAGATCGTACTCAGAACTCTATAGGGTGGTGAAAAATTACTTCCAAGAGCTGGTTTTTTTCTTCCTTTAAATCAGAACGAAGAAAAAAAAATATCGATGTTTTACTTTACGAAAATAAAAATTATTTCTCCTTTTGCATGACAACTGTTTCAAACTACGCTGATATATAGAGCCCGGATTATATGCAATTGCTTATTTTAGCCCTTTTTAGTGTTCGTGCATAAAAACGATGAATTTCCAGACTAAAGGCATATTTTAAGGGTTTTAATAATTTTAAGTATTTTATTATTTCCTCATTGGAAAATTTTTTACCACAATGGTAAAGTTAAACACTTCTCTTACTTCTTATCTGAGTGGAAAGACAATGGGATTTGTAAACATACACATTTAATTATCTGCTAGGGCATCAAAAATGTTGTCACAGCTGAATTGTAGTTACCATCCTGATTAGGGAAACTAAAGATTAGTTTTACTGTGCTAGGTTGGGAATTGATTGAAGTTCAGTTTAAAACAAACACATTCTAAAACTCCACATCATTTTCCCCTCAGCGATAGACATGGGTCTATCATCAATAAATTGTTATCTGTAATAGACAACCAGCAAAAATTTATAAGTACTATCCAATATCTTTCGCAGCTCTGAAAACGACCCTTTTCGCCATAAAAATGCTATTACATGATAGAAGATAAAGCTTAACTGTTTAGAACAACGAGATACTGTCATAGAAAATGTGCTGGATAAAACATGATTTAATGTGTATAAAATTTTCCTACTGGACAGTTAGTAATAAATTTGTTTTAAATGCAGGACATAAGATTTTCAAGATTAAAATTTTTTTAAGTAGATATTTATTCGTTTTAAGTGCATATACATGGATATTTTGAGGTTCTTTAGTGCACACAATCAGAGTTCTATTTATATAGCTATAAAAGTAAACACTTCACATACCAAATTCTATATAATATAAAACATTAAATTAATAAGGGCAGCAAGATATTATTCTAGCACTAGGGCAGTCAACAAAAATCAGAAACGGTCCTTCCACTTTTCATTGTTAATGACTAGAGCGAGATCAGATTATATGCACTAAAAAACTAGCAAAACATGCACTAAAAAACTAGCAAAACATGCACTAAAAAACTAGCAAAACATGCACACGGATAGTTCTCCGAAAAGTAGCATATTCATGTCCCAGGGTTCCTGGAGATGTAGTTTCAAACTTATGATGCAATAATTGAATTGTACTTATTTATGTTGATGAAGAGAACAGGAAACGCAGTTACTAACTTCTTAAAATTAAAATAATATATTAAAAATATACGTAATTTGAATCAAAAATCGTTCCCTCACTATGTCCCCGTTCACATGCAAAAACTGAAAAAGTTATTTCAATGCAAAGTGGCTTTCCATGAATTGTTTTTTGTTTTAATCCATTAGAACATTTTAAATTACTATTTTGGAAGTTTTTTATTACTTCTTCACCTAAAAAGTATTTCAAAATATATAGTTATGTTGTCCCTAGTGGTTTGCATCATTCCCTCACCGCACAGAAAAAGTTTCACTGATCAGTTACCATATGGCAGCATATTCTCCATATGGCTTTTCAAAATCATGTTTGGCAACACTGTCTAGGAAACCATGTTGAATCTTTCCTTGAACTTGGAACAGGAAGTGCCATATGACTTGCAACTTCTAAATCAAAGTAAATATTTTTATTACCAGTCAGTCATTCCCTCATCTATTGTGAAGTTCATGAAATAAAAATTAAACATTAGCATCTGGCATTATATGTTTGCAAGTGTGTATCAGATGCCATTTCACATTTTTGAGATCAAAACACAGCTAAACCTAACTACTGGCAAAGAAAAAGAAGTAACTTCATCATGCCCTCACAATCTCAGCTTGTGAGGGAATGATATTGTAGTCTTAAAGGGAGTTTATAAAAGAAAAATAATAAACATTAATTAAAAAAGAGTGGCAAAAACTTAATATTTTGCCTTTTCTTTTTCCACAAGTTAACATTAAAGGGTAAGAGTATTATAAAATAGCCAGTTTTTTTATTAGTTTCATGATATAATAAATATTTAATATGAGTAAAATAATGAATGTTTATTGTCTGCAAATGCAACATATAAAATTTTGAAGTTAAAGAGTTCAACTAAACAGTGACGTATCATTTCTCCACTTTTGTAATTATCAAATTAATAATATGGAAGAAAATTTGGGAGTAATAGCAGGCTCATATTTTTTTTCTTATAACTATGGTGGAGATAGACTTTATAAAAAAATTCAGAACAATCGATCTTTTTTCTTTAAAACGTGTGAAAATTGCCACATTTCGGAGAATGATCCATACAAATATGCACTAAAATATGTATTTACATATTCAAAAGAATGAAATGTGCACAACATGAAAAAATATGCAATTGAATATTTTTATTTTTTTCACTTTAGGAAACAAATGATCTATGTTTTACAGCGAAGATTGATTTTATTACTAACAAGCTGAGTTGAAATATTTGATATATAGCATAACTTTTATTACATCACATTACAATTTTTTGAACAGCTCTTCCTTCTGTAATTCAATAGTATTTTATGCTAAAAAAACTCCTTTCTTACTGAGGTTATTGAACAGTATTCACAAAATTTTGCGGACAGTTTATAATGGATAGTCCATCAGTAATGTCTATTATTGGTAGATAAGGGTGTTAAATTTTACCCTATATGTACATGTCTGTTGTGTTAAACCTGACTAGGTTAACTACCTGTCTAGCACAATAGAACTAAAGTCTTCCGTCTATTTGTTTAGTATAGTGCCTAACTCAGCTACGAATGTGACTATTTTTTCAACACCTCAGAACATAATTAAGCATGTACAAGTCTATTTTCCTTTCTGCTTATATAGGAGTAAAAGGAAAGTTTAACTTTATCACTGTGCAAAAAACTTCCGGTAGAAGAATAAAATCCTTAAAGTTATTGAAACCTTTCAAATATGAACTTATTCTGGAAATTCACCGTTTTTACATATTCATAGGAATACGTAAACATTCACCATTTTTACGTATTCATATGCATCAATGTTGAAAACAGCTAAAATATGCAAATGCATATAATCCAGACTATTAATAACTATCAAACTGCTTCATGCTTCAATGCTGGGAGAGGGAGGGATGCACACAACAATGTAGTCTCTTCAAAATTATTGGAAGGGGGCCCCCAAGTGCACATTACGTACATTACACAATATATATAAAATTTCAATTTATTTTAAATTATTGTGGTTTCCAGCAACAAAGTCCCCACACAAGAGTAACAAATTTATACTTATTATAGGTCTGTGCATAGGTTTTAAGCTTTGCACTCCCTACAAAAAAATTTCGGGATTCACCCTCGGGTTTGTGAGTATAAATAATTATTGAAAAAGTATTGCATTAAGAGAAGGATACGGTCCAAGTCTGTCCACTTTCATTTTCAGCATGCCACTAACAATTTCAAAATTTTCATCGGGAAATCCTGCATCATTGAGATGAATATCCAAAGCCGCACTATTCAAAATAGAAACATTTTAAAAGATTACATATAAAGATATCCATGTGTTAACATATTTTGTGGAATATATATATATATTGATATGGTTTAGAGGCAGTTTAGAAAGCAAATAAAAAGAAATGAAGTTGAAATAAAATATATGAACTTCAAATATTTAGATAGGATAGTCTATATTCTGTTCTGTACCCAATATTTGTCATTTACAATATTCATTATTCCAGTTTTTCATGTTTGCATGTGTTCGTAGTATGTTGACAGATGTTGTATGATGCAAATACAGAAAAGGTCATGCTGTAATAAAGCTTACAGCTTTCCGAGGGAACTAAATCTATATTATTTAGAGAAGTTGAACTTAATCTACGGTGAACAAAAAAAACAATCATGGGCATTTTACAGTAGCATTATAATCAAACTCAGGTAAAGGTCACGATAAACAAATATGTTACTTCAGGCCTGTAGTCAAGCAGGGGCATGGGCCCCAATTGCCCTTTCACCCTGGTTACAGGCCTGATTACTTCTATATTACTGCAGTGCCATGTAGCAGCAGTAGGATGTACATGGGGATCATTGATTTGTATAGCACATAGAAAGCAGAAGTCGGGCTGTGCCAAATATGATGGGTGAAGTGTAGATAACGAATATGTAACAGGGTGTAGATGGGTGATGTGTGGTCTCCTTTATGCTTTATAGCACAAGGACAACTAAGATCATGCTGAATCAAAACTTACAGTTTTCATAGAAATTCAAACGACTTTCGCTTGGGAAGGATACGTAATAACAGCAGGATTTCTATTCACATTGGAGGAAAAAATTCCCAGATTTTTCCGGCAAAATTCTTTGACCAATCAAAAAACTTTCAACTAAACTTTGGTTGCACGTTCATAGGAGACGATCTACTCAAAATGGAAATTAAGGAAGTTTTTGTAACTTTTCTATGTTTTGACTAAAAAATCTGATTTTCCCCCTAACCTTTAAAGACAAATTCAAATTCCCTGACAATTCCAGATTTCGAAAGAACACTGCAACACAGAGTAGGATGATGAGAAGCAATGCGTAGGAATTTGACCAAGCAGTAAAATGACGACGATATACAGAAGGCCTTCGATTTTACAAACTTGTACGAAATACAAAAGAAGTTCATGAACAGGAATTAACTAGCTTTATGAGATACTTCTCAGGACTAACACAGTAGTTCATAAATAGGAGGTTCATGAAACATGTTTGCTGCATACAGAAGAACATATAGTAGTAAAATGCTGACAACATAAAGTAGTAAAATGTTGACAACACAAAGAAGTAAAATGGTGACAACACAAAGTAAAATGGTGACAATGTAAAGTAGTAAAATGTCAACATGAAGTAGTAAAATATTGACAACATAAAGTAGTAAAACGTAGACAACATAAAGCAGTAAAATGCTGACAACATATAATAGTTTGTGTTTTAGTGTACAAGAACAGCAAGGGTGATGCTGTGTCATGTCCTACTGTTTTCCAAGGAAGCTGAAACTCTAATTCTTCTCCAGGTTTTTTTTCTCCCTCCTGACTATAGCAAACAGTCATTAATCATTATTTACCCTTGGAATCATTGAGTTGTAACAGAGTTACCATTACCACACCGTAGAGCCCCAAAGTACAGTAGTAAGATGTGCAACAACATACACATAGGTGAGTCAAAAAGTTCTAGGAAAAAACTTACATAGTGATGTACAAAAATAAATGCAAATCATTGAATACACTTATAGAGTAAACATTTGGCAATACCCTGGCAAATTAGCACCTTCCTAGCACCTACGGTGCATGCACAATAAATAAAAACAAACGGCAGCGACTATAGGTGGCATGTGAAACATAGAGCAACGTTTTATTGTAAAATTTCTACCCAAAGGTGGTTTAAAACCTAAAAAATTTTTGTCAAGAATACAGGTACAGTACAGTAATGAATAGATGAGAAAATTTACACTTTATTTATGGCACGATAAATTTAAGTTGGGACATGCAGGTGTTTGCGGCATAGAGCACTGCAGAAAACCGTCACCTTCTATCCAGAAAGGATTTATCAACCCTATTTTGGGACTCAAAAGTAATAACGTACGATGTGCATTATTGCATAATACTGTACTATTATACAACATATAATATATTGACTTTTTGGAAGAAAAACATACAATAAACTTAGAATACTACTCCAAACATCTTAAAAGGTCCAGTACATGAAGCTATACGGGGTGATTCAAAAGTCAGCCCCCCGTTAATTTTTTGATGGGTTCAGGCAGATAAACATACTTTTGGGAAAGTTACTTGTTGAAAAGGAACTAAGTTTTCCCCCTGTGTCGTGACTCACCCCCAGCAACAGGGAGTGACCCCACAGTGGGGGGCAACTCCAGAATTTCAAATGGCAACCACCATTGAGTAATACCTTGTTTTGAAGGTCTCATTGAGAAAAAAATAATGACGTTTACAGTATGGCGCTACGATGCCCATAGCACTAATGACGTGTCCGCAAAGTTAAAAATCGACCTTTATTCTCGTGGCTTTTGCTCACGCTAGTAAGGTCGTAGGCAAATGATGAAAATTGTAGAATCTGAAGCAATGTGTGTTCTATCAGCGAAAATTTTAGATTTCGTGTTAATCCAATGGGAAAAGCTTCAGGGCTCACTCAAAAGTATCAATATTCTAACCCTCAAAAATATTAAAAAAGAAAGAAAAGAAGTTACCTTTTAATGAAGTAGCTGCTCAAACTGAAGGCCTTGGCAATTATAAAGCCAGTCTTCAAAGCTTTCTCTGACTTTTTGAAAAGTGTGTGGAGTAATTTTATGGCACTCATCCCATATTCTTTGGACGGCACATTTATTCGTTTGTAGAATGGCCACCTCGTAGCCACCCTTGGATTTATTCTTTTGGGGTCATTTGAAATCAGCAGTTTACGAACCGCCACCTGAAAATATAAATGTGCTGCGCAAAAGATATGGGATGAGTGCCATAAAATTACTCCACACACTTTTCAAAAAGTCAGAGAAAGCTTTGAGGACCGGCTTTATAACTGCCAAGAAGTGCAAGGCCTTCGGTTTGAGCAGCTACTGCATTAAAAGCTAACTTTTCTTTCTTTTTTCTATTTTTTAATATTTTACTGCTTTCTTTTTTAATACATTTATTTGAGTTTTTGAGGATTAAAATATTGATATTTTTAAACGATCCTTGAAACTTTACATATTGGATTAATACGAAATTTAAAATTGTTACTGATAGAACACACATTGCTTTACATTCTACAATTTTCGTTATTTGCTTACGACCTTATTAGCGTGAGCAAAATTTAGGAGAATAAAGGTCGATTTTGAACTTTGCGGAACACGTCATTCATTGGTGCTATGAGTATCGTAGTGCCATACTGTAAACATCATTATTTTTTTCTTGACAAGACCTTCAAAACAAGGTATTACTCAATGGGGGGTTGCCATTTGAAATTTCAGAGTTGCCCCCTGGTGCTGGGGATGAGTCGTAACACAGGGCAAAAGTTAGTTCCTTTTCAACAAGCAACTTTCCCAAAAGAACGTTTATCTGTCTGAACCTACCAAAAAATCAATGGGGGGGGGGACACTGACTTTGGAATCATCCCGTATATCATAAAAGATCAGGAAAGCCAAAACATGGCGTCGTTTTCCACATGACAATACTTGTCCTCACATAGCCGAACATACTATGGAAACATTAAGAGAACTTTGTTGGAAATTGTTAGCACATTATGTTTATAGTCCTGATTTAGTTCCATGTGACTTTTATCTGTTTACGTACCTTTAAGATGCTCTACGAATTTGGGGGTGGACAATTTTGCTCAAAATTGTTATCAGGGACGACCACAAATTTTCTTTTCTGAGGGATTTGGCAATCACGTAAAAAGATGGGATAAATGCACTGAAAAGGATAGTGATTATATAGAAATAAAAAGCAAGTTGATACTCCTTATGATTTGTTTTTATTAGTTCTTTTTAAGAACTTATTGACTAACCCTCGTAGTAGTACAACATAATCGTACTATAGCGTAAGTATAACTTGGGAAGGGAGAAAAGTATAATTTTGCATGTGCTCTAAAAAAACTAGAGGGACGTACACCCCCAAATTCTATATGCTACAGTGACTTTAATGGAACATGCACTGTATGGACATATTGAACATTACTCTTTCCATTTCACACTTATAGGAGAACCGTTTGGGACCTCTCAACTTGTCATTATATCACAGCAAGTTGCTAAATGACTGTAAGGCGAGTTTACTGTAGTAGAATATGCAGCACCATATCAATGCCGCACCATGTAGTCTATAGTCTTTCAGTATTATATATATAGGAGTATTGTAGTTTATAGCAGTAGTTCTTTAACTGTGGTCAGCGGGGGTCTATCAGAATCCTCCAGTGTTCCACAAAGGTTTGGAAAAATACTTAGACAAGAGCATTTACTCTTTAATGCTAAGAATAAATTACGAGGGAACGAAAAATTCCTTCCTTAAATGGTGAAAATCAGTGATGAAACACTAGAAATAAATATGTATGATGCAAATTCCAGGCTTTAAACTTTGAGTTAATTCTTGGGGAGTCCGTCAGGGTGAGTTAATTCTTGGGGGTCCGTGAGGGTGAGTTATCTCCGAAAGGAGTCCGCAATCCGGGAAAATTAAAGAATTGCAGGTCTATACTATTATACAGTAGTAGGATATGCGGTAAACGAGAGATTTCTTAATTTTTCCTTCGAAATTTCTCTTCACAATTGATGCATTAAATGTGACATTAATAATTTGTTATACTAATTAAATCATTAATTATTAACACCACTGAAAACATTCATTATTAAAAACATCAAAATAAAGAAAAGATGAAATTCGTACAAAACACATCGAAATCCATCTATAACAATACTAATGGACCGGAAAACGATACTACTATAGACAGATTTCGCTGTATATACATATTAGAAGCACAACAGTGCTTTAAGTAAGATTTTTGGATACCTTCCGCCCACATTGTAAATGTTGTAATTGACAACGATATCCCTGGTCTCAACAATGTATTTGTTTAATAGCCTTTTATGAACTAGAAGTCTAGCTTGACTTTCTTCTTCTGTTGCAATGTAGGAGACGCAGCCCAGGACACAAAACAGAAGCAACAATGCCTTCATCTACAATAACAACCATAACCTTAACATACTAAATAATCAGAAATTTTTTAAAACACACAAGAAATGTGTTGATTATAATATATGACATTCTAACAATTTAAGGTGAAAATGGTACTAACAGGTAAAGAAACTTTTCTCATGTGATTGGATATAATTTGTAGCACATGTGGTAGTGTTATTATTCGCAGGAAAAGGAAAGTTCAAGTATTACATAAGCAATATTTTAGCCATTTTATACCACTCTCCCTGGTAAGCAAAAATTAACATTGGCTAACATAGGAAAATAAGCACAACAGCAACCCCACCCCAAAGGTGCTTACGTAATACTTGAACTCTCCCAAAGAGGGTGCATGGAATTTCGTGACGTCCTGGAGCATGCGCACTAAACTCGCATGACATCATCAGACCAGAAGTGGGCGTGGCTTCGCCAAAAGCGGGTACAAAATACGAATATGCTAGGGCTCCTGTATTTTTTTTGTTAGAAATTAAGCCCTGACATGAACATCATGTTCACTTGCAACAACCTAATATATCAGCGATCGCTCAACATGCCAGTGATCATGAACATAAAATTCTTTTCCATGACACCTTGGTTATCACAAGGGTTCGAACCAGTGAAGGAAATTTGGTGGTCCAAAAAGACCACCCGATCACCATATGGTGGTCGAAAAAACAAATCTGGTAGACACAAGTTAAAATTACCATATGTATCCTTCAACATGTATCACCAATTAGTAATCGGTAATACATCCACGAAAATTCAACTTCCCATTGTTGGGGAAATTTTTGTTTTCTTTCTATAGTATCTGCTTTCAAGTTTGAAAAGGAGGAGTGTGTTTTCGATGGAATCGGCAATTTAGTAGACTCCATCGACTTTACATCTTGCGTGGCCGATGGCGAAGGAAAAAGGGAGATCAAGGTTGTCTGCAAATGCGACATACTACAAACGATGTAAAAATGCTTAAAAAAAAATAACCTGTGCATGTAAAAAATGAAACAACATAACAAATAATAAATACCACCGAAATCGCTTTACTTCACTGCTGGTCAACCAATGGGAATTTAAAGTGAGGAGACAATTTCCCGATACAATCACAATCTTACAACGGTTCTTTAAAGTTTTGCCGTTGGGTGTTTCCACAAGACGTATTTGCTTGCTTGTGTACAGGGAGAATTAGAAAGGGTGGCTGCAGAAAACTGCGCTGTAATCCCAGGACCATAAGACCTGTATTTGTTGCGAGCATCTTACTTATCAAAATATTGTGCAAACTGAGCATGCATGTGGACTTTCGAAAGAAAAAAAGAAATTAAATTGTTTACAGCATGACTTTTGGCTAAAAATTTTTTATCTTTGACGAATAGTAGGTGTAAAACCAAATTAACGATTTACGTATGAAACGGAAAATGCCCATGTGTGTTTCAGGTGACAAATATGTTGTCCATGTTTACGATTTTAGCGACCATTGGTTATGAGTTGGCGACAATTGTCGCCATGCTGGCTCGAACCCTAGTTATTGCAAAAACTGCCGCATTGTGGCCACGCTTATAGAGGCCCTAGCCATTAAAAACTGTTCTAATAATTTCAATAGAGAAGACTCCATTAGTGTTACATCAATTTGTTCTTGCCTAAAATTTCACAAAGTCTGGCCTTATTCAGTCAATCCAAACTCACAATCCTCTAGGCCAGGAGGAGAAGGATTGTGCAAGGGTTTCATTGGGAAGGGTGGCCGCTGGAGGCGGCGCTGTAATCCCAGACAGGAAATCCTCCGGGCCAATGAGCGACGACCTTCAGCTAACAACCAATAAGAGTGCATAATCAGGAAATCACTCAATGAAGGGGTAGCAAAGAAAAGGGGTACTGTAAATATGTCTCATATTCTCAATCAGTCATTTTCTACCAAGCGGAAGTCTTGCATTCTTGCAGAGGGAAACTTGGTCAGCTGTTTCTTCTGTAGATGCTTTGCATAGCATGGAGTGAAACATCAAGTGTTTTTAATAAACAGATGTGGCAGAATATCCCACAAAGCTCTATAATGTATATTAATAGACACAGTGAAAGCCTTTGTGAATGTATTCACGCACCATAAAATCTTCTGATTTTAATATACATAGGTATATAAAAAAATAAAATCCGAACTATAAAAATATAAATCGCACAACTTCAAAGCTGTATAAAGAGACCGGACTGTATATAGTGATTGCTTTCATAACAATTGATTCTAACATTTCCTGTCATGCAGAATAACACTGTGGTAGAAAATTTGATTTCACCATTACTCTAGTAAGCAGAAGAAATGGGTCAAACAATTCACTGGGCAAGTCTCTGAATAATCCTTTACCGAAGGTTTCATTTCTTACCGAAGGTTTCATTTTTTACCGAAGGTTACTTCAATTAATGAAAAAAAATGTGTATATACAGAAATAACCAGTTATAATTTCTTTAAAACTGACATTTTTTGCAATGCATAAACGTATGTTCACATAGTCCATGAATGAATTAATGGCTAATATTAAGTTTAGGGTGCTCCTCGGTGTTTTGTTAGAATGGTGTCAGAAATCAGCATCAATTAATGATGTGGTCAGTGTTGACAAGTTTCTGCCAAGGCGGTTAAAACCACTGGTTATAACCGGTAGGGTAGAAACTAGTTTCTGCCACAAAAGTGGCAATAACCGGCAGAAACAGAAAATAATTAT